>AWOL01S0103665.1:0-11068 GCA_000715115.1 Nicotiana otophora | reverse complement strand
TAGATAAAAAATAATATCTGCATAACTAATGCTTGCATTACTAACTCATGCATTACTAATAAATATTATTCCGCACTATTCTTATACACCCTACCAAACGACTCCTTAGTATGTTAATCAACAGTATATGTATGGTGTAATTTAGTATATATTTCAGTACAGTTTTGGTATTTCAATATTAATTTTTTAAATACCAAATATCATACCTACTAAATTAATTTAAAAACTTAAACCAAATATTATACTAAATACTAAAATAACATATACCAAAATTTTCTATTTTGGTACGGCAATTCGGTATTTACCATGTTATTATCTGCCGTACACGCTAGGAAGTAGGAAGATTGCTGACTTACTGTAACTACGTTTGATTTTATTTAAGAAAGACATTTAAAATAATAAAATGCCGTTGGTAAATAGTATTGCTTTTGGTCATCAATATGCGCAAATACTCTTTGGCGAAAAATTAAAAATTCTATTTTAAGTGAAATTCATATTCAAATTTACACCCAAAAATTTTCAACTTCTTTCACCAGTAATATTTCATTTCAAACACGACATAAACTTTATCTCAACTTAAATTCCAATACNCAATGCATTATAATTTTAATATACCACACCAAACAGTAGATAAAAAATAATATCTGCATAACTAATGCTTGCATTACTAACTCATGCATTACTAATAAACATTATTCCGCACTATTCTTATACACCCTACCAAACGACTCCTTAGTATGTTAATCAACAGTATATGTATGGTGTAATTTAGTATATATTTCAGTACAGTTTTGGTATTTCAATATTAATTTTTTAAATACCAAATACCATACCTACTAAATTAATTTAAAAACTTAAACCAAATACCATACTAAATACTAAAATAACATATACCAAAATTTTCTATTTTGGTACGGCAATTCGGTATTTACCATGTTATTATCTGCCGTACACGCTAGGAAGTAGGAAGATTGCTGACTTACTGTAACTACGTTTGATTTTATTTAAGAAAGACATTTAAAATAATAAAATGCCGTTGGTAAATAGTATTGCTTTTGGTCATCAATATGCGCAAATACTCTTTGGCGAAAAATTAAAAATTCTATTTTAAGTGAAATTCATATTCAAATTTACACCCAAAAATTTTCAACTTCTTTCACAAGTAATATTCATTTCAAACACGACATAAACTTTATCTCAACTTAAATTCCAATACTTCCTTTCGACTTCGACCAAATATTGTCTAAACCAATTTAGTCATCAAAAAAAATAATTTGAAGGAAGAAGTAAAATAACAAAATCTCCCGAATCCACAGGGCGAGAGAAGACCGTTGGCCATTCCAAAGTCCAAACTGTATAAAATTATAGGGGAAAATAGATAATAGGCCTGCGTACATCCACCAGGGAGGAGGGGGAAGCCATTCATTCATGCAGAGGCCTTGTATATATTTCGAGGTAAGTAATCAATCACATGCTTATGAGAATTTGCCAAGCGAGAGATTTCAAACTCCAGTGCCAATAACGCCACATCAAAAATAACTGCTGGCTTCTAATGGTCTTCAGCATCAGCGGGAACTTCAAATTGAGTTCCCAACTCCTCACAACTTAACTTAATACTATATGTTATTAACCAAGAATTTTTGGATCCCTCAACAAACCTCAAAAGGTACAAACTTCTCAACATTATTTGGCTTTTACAAAACTGGAAAAAGAAAGGGCACAAAACAAAGAAGCAGACAGCCGCCAAAGATGGAAACCTATATTATCACACTATCAACTAACTGCTCTGCATCTAAGTCAAGTTTCCCCAGAATCCAAGAAGAGAACCTTGAAGGGGAATAAAAGAAAAGCAAAGCAATCTCAATGTTAAAAGATGATAATTCTCATTTAAAATGGTGTGTTCACACTTGAGGGTGAGGATATCACTGAAAGAATGTCGGTCACAGAAGCCATGGCACTTAATGCAGCTTTCAGGACGTCTTGTGAGCATCCAGGCTTCACAATTGTACGCACCTGGGAAAGAAAATTGAAAATAAGATAACAAAGTATGCCATAAGATGGTCAGAAAAGAGATAAGTTATATGAATAACCAACAGAGTTGGCAAAAAGCAGATATGCTGTTTCAAAATTCAGCACCTTGTCCAGGTACTCCTGCAATTTCTTGATACGACCCATGTAATCCTGGTCTTCAACACAAAGAGTAACGGCCTTGGCATCTGCACCAGGGCCATCAAACTGGAGGGGACCTGGGTTTCTGTAAACATCATCCAACAAGAACTTTGTCGCATTTTGACTCAACAGTCTGCACCAAAATGAAGAGAGAAATTAGGCAGCAGCAGGTTAAGTATTGATCCAGCAGTTTAGATGCAAAAAGAATGTTGAGAAAGATTTCATTTTTATCTGATGCCTACTTCATTTTATGAAGAAAATGTATAAAAGCAACAAGTCAGAAGTTTGACATACTCGTACGATTTGCCTTTCAAATCTACAGTAGCAGGATGCAAAGCAGGTACTCCAATTGACGCTTTGCCGGGACCACGACCATAGCGCTTAACAGTCATCATGGCCTGCAGTAATGAAGCAGTAAACAGAGTAAATCATTTTTGAAGATGTAGACATTCGGAACTTCAAAAAGTGGAAGCTTAGGGTGCATCTCCAGAAAAGTTTGAAGAGAAGAAATCTTACAGATATAGGAGCAGCACCACAGTGCCACTTGTTGACTGGATTTTTCAAGTTGGTCACAGTAGCCATGTAACCATTAAGACCAGCAGCCAAAATATGGTAGGAAACATGACCAAGTACCTGCATTTGGTTTTGTGAGAATTATATATCTGAAAATGCAAATTAGAAAGAAAATACAGCTACTCCAGCAAAACTTACATAGGCATAGTCACAATCAAATTTTGATGGCAATGAACCTCGTGCTTGATAACCAAAGAAATGGCAAATAGCATTAAATTTCTTTCCTTTGTAAGTTCCTTCTTTCTGTAAAATGACAGAAGAAAAAGGATGTCATAATTAAAAGATCGGAATACTGATCAAGGCAGCAAGCAACTGCACTCTTTTTTTCCTACTCTCCTAAGCATAGGAAGTTAAAGCAAAGTAACACCAAGGATCTTTAAGAAAATAAAACAAGAAAAGAACGACCGATCATCAGGCAAGATCATTAGGGACTGACTTTCATCCGAGGAAAACCTAACAATGGCTGAAAATGAAAATTTTGTGCAATGAGGAAACTTTATCGAACTGATTTTTGAGCCTTGCAGATATACATCATCTCATTATAGTTACCCAGCAGAATGGAGAAAAGTAACTTCCTAGAGCTTTTAGGATATTCCGCAATTATCTTTTTGCACAAACATCATCCCCAATCCTTACAGCATATTGTACTTCAAACTTACTCTCCAATCACTTGTTAGAGATCCCGAAGAATCATTAGATGCAACATGTTGAATTTCAGAATACAAGGAGATAAAATTAACTTACCAATCGCTTGTTCATTTCTGTTTCAACGAGATGAGCTATAAGTTTCTCGGTCTCAATCTGTTAGGAAAGCATTAAAGACAATCAACTAACAGATAGTTCATAGATATCATCAAGCAGCACCGTACAAACATCAAATTTAGTTACCTGTGATAGCTGAGCAGAGTCATCTGATTCTGGGTAAAGAAGAAGCTGCAAAATCACAAGCCTTGGGTGTAAGCACTATCCTCGTCAAAACAGAGTTATTGCCATTTTTTAATACTCAATTCAAACACATACAGAAACTGCACCTGCTTTCTGATAAAATACGGCAAGAACTCGAAAAGCGCAGAAGCCCATGGTGATAGTTGGGAGGAAATCTTATCAGCAGAAACACCTTGCCTGAGTAAACCATGAATTTCCTGAAATTCGTACAGTCAACCAGAAAAGGCAATGTCAGAACCAAATCACCACATCCAACAAAGCTTTCTAGCACTAAAACTTCAACATGGAAGATTGTATCCATTTGGCCCTCATCTTGCACCTCTGTTCTGCTTTTCCTATTCCCTATATTTTTTGTGGTTTTTTTTTTTTTTTTTTTTTTTTGGGGGGGGGGTTGTATCAAGAAGCGGTGCCAGGAAGGAACCTTAGAATGCAGCTAAGATATTAAACAATTATTTTTGTATCATACCTGCAAAAGAGCATATACTTCAGGAATACTTTCTATAAGCCCCTCTGGCAACAGGATAACACCATGGTTTTTGTCTGAATGCAAAAACTTAATCAGCTGACTGCAAAACTCAAAAACTGACTCTACAGACAAATGAAGACATAGTAGTTTCAATACCATGTTCAGCCCTAGCCTGAACTGCATCACAAATTTGTTTTGTGATGTCAAAGAGAGTTAGCTTTGACGCAGCTACCTCCTCACCAAGAATCACCTGCAGGATCGCTTAACACTTTTAAGAAAGAACCAAGAACACTTGCAATATGTAAGAAGCACCATGTCCGTACTGAAGCATCTGTTGATCATTGCAGAGATAAAACTAACCATATTAGGATGTGACTGCAGAGTGCATTCTAAGGCAACATGTGATGCCTTTCGCCCCATGAGTCTGATGAAATAGTAATACTGAAAAAAGAAAAGATCCCCAATGATATGTTAACAGAAGGACAAAAATAAAGGTGTAACATGAATGCACTCTGCTGAGAGTGCATCAGTGCTTAATTAACAACCCTCCATAAAGATTTCATAACAGCAGATAAGTATATTAGGACATGAATAAAGTCGGTACCTTCTCTGCTGAGAGTGCATCAGTGCACATATTGCTAATGAGTTGGGAGTTAACCTGAGATGAAAGCACAGATAATGAGAATTCCAGAAATTAAGAAGTCAAAGATGCAATATCAGCTAATCCAAAGCTGAATTACACTAATACTTAATTAACATGCACAGCATCATGAGAAAGAAAAGGACCTTTCCACATTAACCTGTAAATTTAACGCTACTATCACTGCAAAACCGTAAATCTACCCAATGGAATACACCATCAAAAGCGGAAAGAAGCCAGCAGAAATTCCACTAGAAAAAGAAAAAAAAAGAAGAAAAATAGAAGCACTAGGTCCAATGGAACTCTCAGCCTACATAGAAACGAAAAGAAAAAGCCTAAAGCGAGGGATAGGAAGCATCAAGAGGAACCTGCAGGATAATGCATTTCAAAGGGGAAAAAACTAGTTACGAGCTGATTCTGTATGGTGGTTGTATTAGTACCTTGCATATTGTGTCAAAGCCAACATTTGCTTCAACAAACTGATTCTTGAGATCCCCATTTAATGTAACAGGAACACCAACCACCTAAAGATAAAGACAATTCAATTAGTATGTTACTGACACAATAAGATAATACACTGGATAAAAGAGCCAAGGTTTGGACTAAAGCAGGAAGATAGAGAAAACGGAATACGACATTCATTACTATACATGAATCAATGGGAATAACACATACTTTTGTAGGGCATTTTGCTTCTGCAAATTTTTCTGCCAGCTGAGCAGCATCAGTGTTTGATGTCACTCCTTCAAGCCAATGCATATTTTTAGACTTTAGATGAAGTGGAATAGTGTATACTTGAAGGTTCATCATATACAATTAACAGTAGCACTATGAATACCTCCAATAATGACAAGGCCATCCAATTTCAAAGCTTTGCATGCAGCCATTGAAGCATTTACTTGCTCAGTCGTTCTAATTTGATCTTTTGTCCGTCCCAGCATGTCATATCCACCTTAATAGGAAAAAAAGCAACAAAAATAAGGCCCCAAAAAAGCAAAATGTAAATATAAAATGAAACTTCATCCAGATGTAAATACCTTGATTCTTATAGGTAGCAAGAACGTCATTGGTGATCTCTAGAGTTTTCTGTGCAAATAAACCTTCAGAACCACCTATTCAGATTTGAAAAAGAGAGCTTCAGAACAAATGACTTCTTTGAGGAGAATAAAGTTTCTAAGAACTATAAATATTAGAGCATGACCAACAAAAATTATCAACATTAGCGCATGAAACTCAATATTAAACATGACACATGCAAGAGAGCGTCATGGTGAAATAGATCTGCAAAACGACACTCTTGTTAGCTATTACTACAGCGTCCCAATAACTGCCATAAAGAAGATCTCAAATGAAAAACATTGAGAAATGTGTAAAGAACTTACAACAACGTCGAAAAGGAAATACTTACCCAAAAACCCAAGCAAGGTATTATTGGGGTTGTGAACCTTAAGAGCATCATGAAGACCCCATATCACATTGTGTCCTCCAGGAGATTGTCTACCACAAAATAGCACCCCAACCCTAACAAAAGAAGAGGATAAACAGTGAGCAAGTTTTAGTTCCTATAAAAGAGACTAGGATAAAGGTGAATATTGTGCACAAAAAACGCAATCAAACACATTTTACTGCAACCTATGAGTAAGTTAGCTTTTAAAGCATAATGAATTGTGACGATACAAATAGCAATATTTTCTATTTGTTCCCTTGGGTTAAAATTTTGAAGATGTAAATAAAAGAGGAATTCAATCACAGACAAAACAAATTATCACAAAAAAAAAAAAAAACATAACACCATATGCCTAAGCATTAATTCAGTATAGAATTTGTTAGAAAATATCTCTNAATTTTGAAGATGTAAATAAAAGAGGAATTCAATCACAGACAAAACAAATTATCACAAAAAAAATAAAATAAATAACACCATATGCCTAAGCATTAATTCAGTATAGAATTTGTTAGAAAATATCTCCTGATTCCAATATTGATATAGTTTGCGAGTAAACTGCAGAATTATGAAGCAACAGTCATATGCAATACCTAATTACAGGATGCTCAGTAATTATCTGAGCATCAGGGACCTTGGCAGTTGCCCTAAGAAAATGGGCTAACGGCTGACCATAAGTGTGTGGGAAGAACCGTTTAATTGTGTGTTCACCAGAGGGATCTGCTGCAATGGTTGCATCACGAAGCTCCACCCGGACAGTAGTACCCTGTTCAAATCAGAGCAATTCGGAATAAAGCCAGGTCTGAAGATGTTTAAAGCAATAACATCAAAGTACAAATTGCTCAAGGATCTTGAATATCACAAACAAAATTAAACAGAATAACCTAAACGTGGATAATAAAGCAAAGTGGTGATGCATTTAACTACAAGAAATGGACACCAATGAATGAATCAATTGACTGAAAGCTGGCAATTAATCTAAAGTATGATGAGTTGAACAAATGTCTCGGGGCAGTCAGACAAGCGTCTGAACAATCTAATTGTTATTATGTAAAAGTTAACCAGCATTATTTCTGATAATTTGTTTTAAAAGACAGCTTATATGTGTTCATGACATCCGCTGAAGTAAAGACGTGATTATTTTTCAGATGAAAAAAGTAAAGACATGATTTTTCAGCTGGCTACTCGTTAAAGGAAAAACATGAGTGATATGTTTCAGAGTAANAATGGACACCAATGAATGAATCAATTGACTGAAAGCTGGCAATTAATCTAAAGTATGATGAGTTAAACAAATGTCTCGGGGCAGTCAGACAAACGTCTGAACAATCTAATTGTTATTATGTAAAAGTTAACCAGCATTATTTCTGATAATTTGTTTTAAAAGACAGCTTATATGTGTTCATGACATCCGCTGAAGTAAAGACGTGATTTTTTTTCAGATGAAAAAAGTAAAGACATGATTTTTCAGCTGGCTACTCGTTAAAGGAAAAACATGAGTATATCACAGTGAAAAATAACATGTTGGAGCTGAGCGAAATCTAGTAAAAATCTTTCAGAATAAAATCGAAAAGGATACTTTATACTTCCTGTGTCCTTGCCTAAAAAAGAAAAACTTGCAAAAATTAAAGAGGTAAATGTTTCAACTTATTTTTCATTCTCTCAAATACTCGATCAAGTTACTTGCAATTTGAACAAATGGTGTAGGAACACAGATGAACTGGACTCCCACAAAAATTAGATTGATGGACAATACACATCTGATATGAATAAAATAATCCTAATAAACACATCACAAAAGGGTACTCTGATGAAAGAAAACAGCATTATAAGTGTGATCTACCACGTTAGATCTATTCTTCACGAGGCTGATATACCGAGAGAAACCACGAACCGGAACACTTTGCGATAAACTACTTACGACTGCCAAAAGGCAAAAATAAATCGAAAAGTACAAAGCACCATGCACAAAGGCTTCACACGAGATGAAGAGAAGTAGAAAGAGGAAGAGAGAAACCTGAAGACAAGGAGGAAGTTCAGGCTGGTATTGAGATCGAANACATAACACCATATGCCTAAGCATTAATTCAGTATAGAATTTGTTAGAAAATATCTCTTGATTCCAATATTGATATAGTTTGCGAGTAAACTGCAGAATTATGAAGCAACAGTCATATGCAATACCTAATTACAGGATGCTCAGTAATTATCTGAGCATCAGGGACCTTGGCAGTTGCCCTAAGAAAATGGGCTAACGGCTGACCATAAGTGTGTGGGAAGAACCGTTTAATTGTGTGTTCACCAGAGGGATCTGCTGCAATGGTTGCATCACGAAGCTCCACCCGGACAGTAGTACCCTGTTCAAATCAGAGCAATTCGGAATAAAGCCAGATCTGAAGATGTTTAAAGCAATAACATCAAAGTACAAATTGCTCAAGGATCTTGAATATCACAAACAAAATTAAACAGAATAACCTAAACGTGGATAATAAAGCAAAGTGGTGATGCATTTAACTACAAGAAATGGACACCAATGAATGAATCAATTGACTGAAAGCTGGCAATTAATCTAAAGTATGATGAGTTGAACAAATGTCTCGGGGCAGTCAGACAAGCGTCTGAACAATCTAATTGTTATTATGTAAAAGTTAACCAGCATTATTTCTGATAATTTGTTTTAAAAGACAGCTTATATGTGTTCATGACATCCGCTGAAGTAAAGACGTGATTATTTTTCAGATGAAAAAAGTAAAGACATGATTTTTCAGCTGGCTACTCGTTAAAGGAAAAACATGAGTGATATGTTTCAGAGTAAAAATCTAGTAAAAATCTTTCAGAATAAAATCGAAAAGGATACTTTATACTTCCTGTGTCCTTGCCTAAAAAAGAAAAACTTGCAAAAATTAAAGAGGTAAATGTTTCAACTTATTTTTCATTCTCTCAAATACTCGATCAAGTTACTTGCAATTTGAACAAATGGTGTAGGAACACAGATGAACTGGACTCCCACAAAAATTAGATTGATGGACAATACACATCTGATATGAATAAAATAATCCTAATAAACACATCACAAAAGGGTACTCTGATGAAAGAAAACAGCATTATAAGTGTGATCTACCACGTTAGATCTATTCTTCACGAGGCTGATATACCGAGAGAAACCACGAACCGGAACACTTTGCGATAAACTACTTACGACTGCCAAAAGGCAAAAATAAATCGAAAAGTACAAAGCACCATGCACAAAGGCTTCACACGAGATGAAGAGAAGTAGAAAGAGGAAGAGAGAAACCTGAAGACAAGGAGGAAGTTCAGGCTGGTATTGAGATCGAAGCTTTTGCAAATCAGAGAGTTCTCGAGGTATACCATAGTCTGCATCCATTGTTTGTGTCGCTGCTATACTCACTCGCACCAACTTTTGTGCTTTTCTTTTTTGTCAGTCTCCCAACTCTGAAAAGACCGTTTATATAGGACAGGGGCGAGTGAGGCGATACAACCAACCCAGCAACCAGTTTTACTTTCCGGGTTCCATGACTCGCCCTTGCTTTTCCACATTATTACGATGCAGCCATTTCCTTTTATTCTGCAATGCAATACGAAAATCTCCCCCTACAACTGTTGAACAATCTCATCAGCTGTAGTAAAATTAACGCAATTAAGTGCGCATATAAATCACTCATTTGGAATCCAAGTGAAAATGATCCTGCACATGTGAGCAACAATGGTATGTCACCCGTCTCGTTCAAAAGAAAAGATGATCAAAGCATATTTGATGTAATAATTCTCATTGGAGGTATGTGCATAAATCGGCTACACAATCTTCAATCATATTGTAAGTTATTTTTTATTTTTTAAAAGTTTATGCTATATTTGTTTTTGCTATACCAGTATTACTTGTCTCTCAATAATCTCATTATGTAAACAAGTTAGTGATTTTTTTGAAGATGCCTACCTTCTATTTTCTTACAACGTTCAAACTTCGTTTTTTCTTTCCTTTCCTCTTCGATTATGATTGACACTTATAAACAAAACAAATATTAGACTGTAAAATCATGATAATCGCCATTCCTGCTGCAAAAAGGAAAAGAAATAAAACACTCCTAGGATAATTTCTTGCACCCCGCGTTGCTTCGGAAAAATGAAAGATTCGTTTTTGAGTAATAAAGTCCAGATAGGAATCCACAAAGGAATATGCCCCTTCAGGATAATTATAATTAGGTAAATTCGGAGTTCGGATGGCAGGTAAAAGTGTGCGGATATTCACCTAAAATACCCTCACCTACTTCTCGATGGGGGAAACAGAAGCTTCTTTTTCTTGTTTGAAGATAGCAAAGTTGGATCTTTTTGGCCGTTTTGACGGCCTCAGGAACCAGTTTTCATCTCCATCTCAATTTTCCAACAACGCCCCCAGTTTACTCTAACCCTTGAAAATTTTACCCATACCAAAGAAGAAAATGAGTGCATACATTTGAGGAGATGCTTCTTTTCTCATTTGTCAATACACTTCCAGACTATCTAACTTTTCCGTAAGCCATTATAGAGAAGGAAAAAAAAAGAAAAGACACAAGACCGCCTCAGTTCACCATCAAACTGAGGACATACTTGAAGATGCTAAATCGTTATATATCAAACTAATAGAAATCCAACCATTCATCTTCACATCTATTTCATAATTTTGAAAATTTTGGTGGCCTTGTAATCCTGCTCCCATGCCACAACTACCACTCGGAGGCAGAAAGAACGAATAAAAAGAAATGCAAAACAGAAACGAAACAAATTTAGGCTGGAACTGTTAAAAAGTTGCATAGATCTTAGTATAGCTCATAAG
>AWOL01S0103618.1:1567-16592 GCA_000715115.1 Nicotiana otophora | reverse complement strand
GGCAGAAACCTCGTGCAACCCCATAACAACAACCGCACGGCAAAAACCTCGTGCATCACAATAATAACAACCGCACGGCAGAAACCTCGTGCATCACAATAATAACAACCGCACGGCAGAACTTCGTGCATCACCATAAGAAATACAAGAACAAGAATGGCAATAATACAAATACGACAAGTAAATCAACTCAAGAACTTTTAAATCATAGGAAAATGTGGGACCAAATCACAAGGTATAACCACAGTCTGAAATGCCAGGCGTAAAGCGAACAACTCAACAAAGGGAAAACTAAGGTGTAGCAACGAATCCCACAATATACACTTCAACAACAGGGAAGCTAACACGAATCAATTAATGCCAAATAAAATAAGTCGACTAAGATATAAAATATCTACTTCTTTTAGGGTTGAGAAAATTACGAAGGATGTTCAACAATTCAATTAAGGATAATAGCAGAAAAATAATCATAATCTCAATTAAGACTGAATAATTATAGGATAAAATAATATAAATTCCAAATAAAGATAAGCAGTTATGAAAAGATAGCATGGCTATAAAAGAGATAACAGTTTTAATTAAGGCACATATGAATCAAGTTCCGATAATAGTAGATCATGAAGCAATTTATTCTAATTAAGTAGGTAGATATGAATCTAGTAATTAAGATATATAATCATAACCAGAACAACTGCATATTCAATGAATACAAGGACATAAGAATCCTAAAGGCCAACTTTTCACAAATAAGTCCGTGCACGCACTCGTCAGCTCGTGCACACGGGCTACAATTAACATAGAAGACTCAAATCCTAAGGGGCAAATCCCCCACACAAGGTTAGGCAAGATACTTACCTCGAACCAAGCTCAAACAGTCCGTAAGAATGCCCTTTCCTCAATTATCCGACTCTGAATGGTCCAAATCTAACCAAACACAATTGCATATCATGAATACAATGATAATAGAGTCATCTAATTAATGAAATCAATATTTTAATAAAAAATCCGAAATTTTCCCTCAAAGGTCGACTCGGGCCCACATCTCGGAATCGGATAAAAATCACAAAATATGAACACCCATTCACTCACGAGTCCAACCATATAAGAAATACTCAAATCCGACCACCAATTACCTTTCAAAACTCGAAATCATTTTTGAAGAAGTTCTTCCAATTTTTCCCAATTTCAATCCCAAAAATCCGAAACTAAATGGAGAAAACAACTATAGATTAATGCAATAAAGCCAAATTCGAGTAAGAAATCGTTACCCACAAGATTCCTCTGAAAATCGCCCAAAGAATCGCCTTCTCCCGAGCTCAAAATAAAAAATGGAGTGAAAATGAAATAACCCTCGATTCCAACCCTTTTCTGCCCAGCGATCCTCGCACCTGCGGTCTGACCAGTCACACCTGCGGAGGTCACTAACTCCCATAGCCTCCACACATGCGAGTCTTTCTGCGCATATGCGGGCATCGCAAAAACGGAATTTTCTCGCACCTGCGACCCCAGGCCAACTCTCAAATTCTCGCATATGCGCTTCCATCTCCGCACAAATTATCTGCACCTGATGCGCACAAATTATCTGCACCTGCGGAGACTGCCAAGTCCATCTCTTCCGGCACATGCGCCTCATTATTCGCACCTAGGACCATCACACATGCGCCCAAGGTTCGCAGGTGCGATTATACTAGAACTCAGACCTCCCCAAAACCATGGAAATCATCCGCAACTCGTCCGAAAAACACCTGGGGCCCTTGTGACCCCGTCCAAACATACCAAAAGGTCTATACTCTAACACGGACCCATTCGAGGTCTCAAATCACATCAAATAATGTCAAAACTACGAATCGCACCATGAATCGAACTTATAAATTTCAAATCTTTCAACTTCTAAAACCCGTGCCGAAACCTATCAAATCAACCCGGAATGACATCAAATTTTGCAGGAAAGTCCCAAATAACATTACGAAGCTGTTCCAATTCTCAGAATTGCATTCTGACCCCGATATCAAAAGGTCCACTTCTGGTCCAAATCTTCAAAAATTTAACTTTTTCCATTTCAAGCCTAAATCAGCTACAAACCTTGGAGTTACAATACGGAAATGCTCCTAAGTCCAAAATCACCCAACGGAGCTAATGGAATCGATGGAACTCCATTTCGGAGCCGTATTCCCATAGTTCTGACTATGGTCAAAATCTTAAGACTTAAGCGTCCATTTTAGGGACTAAGTGTCCCAAATCAATCTAAAACATCCGGTAACTGAATTCAACCACGCTCGCAAGTCAATACACATAAAATGAAGCTGCTCAGGGCCTTATGCCACCCGACGAGACTTAAATTCTCAAAACTATCGGCCGGGTCGTTACATCCTTCCCCTCTTAAATAAACATTCGTCTTCAAACGTGCTAAGAATCGCCTCGAAGTCTTCGAATCACTAAAAGTACATATCCAACATACACCCGCGGGCGACTCCGCGTCACCCCAATCAACATAAGCCTGACGAGACCATCCCAATTGTAGTTCATCCTTTCTGCCAACACCGGTACGCCTTAGAGTCAAATATTCTCACCTTCCATTTATCTTCAAAAGACCTGATTCTAAATCCATAACCGGTATCAGTCTCAACTAGCTGTAACAACTCATGCCTATATCCACAAGGTACGACCATACAACAAGACCCACCACATATAGGCATATAATAACATTTCCCATCACAATAGCTGCCTGAAATCAAAACCATCACCGACAATTAGACCCACCACAGTTAGAGAGCGTGTCTGTAGATTCATTGAAGGAGTCATGCATGATATTTGGTTCAAAATGGCTCGTGAGTTAGAGTTAGATGTTTCGTTTCAGCAGGTGGTAGGGATCGCCTACCGAGTAGAGGGCATGTGGGACCAGGAGAGAGAAGATAGGCGAGGCCACAAGAGAGTGTATAGGCGAGATCAGGAGAGAGAGGACAGGGATGTGAAGAGGCCTCACAGACCGACGAGATCTAATAGTCCTTATTTTGGAGGTAGGGTATGACATGGTAGAGGTTTTGTGGGTCAGCCAGTTCAGTTTGCACTTCAGGCTTCGCATAGTGTTTCAGGTGCTCATGGGTTTCAGGGTATCCATACCACACAGTTCCCACAACCACGTTATCAGAGAGGTTTCTTGGAGTGTAGATATACCAGCCACGGGGTGAGAGATTGTCCTAGACTCCGGATATGTGTGTCATAACGGAGTATTCAAGCGAGTAGAGGGAACCCAAGAGGGGAAGGCCCGACCCGTTAATGTGTTTCATATAGTAGGCTTGAGTCCACTGCACCCGATGATGTCATACATGTATGCTTTTGATTTGTTACAGAGGGGAACCATTCGTATTTTGATTCGGTCCTGCTATCGGGGCGAGTTCCCCTACTTGTGGTCCCACCTATGGGTTAGTTTATGACTTAGTATTATGTTTAGGTTCTTACCCCTGTTGGGAGACTCTATGAGTGGTATCCTATGTCTATCGTTTGTTTCTATTCATTATTACGAGACTAGAAGTAAATTCATGTTGTCCATTATGGCAGGTTTGATGTGATTCCGGAGTAAATTGGGTTATAATTTGTGATTTGATACTCTATCGAGGTGAGAATTTAGCAAGTGTTGGGATTTTATTGGCAGAATTGAGTTAGTGGAGGATTTCCATTGGTATGATGTGTATTCGACTTGTGATTCAGAGTTGAGGGCGAGACCCTCGCGACTCCATGTGATTTGGTATGTTTGAGCCGGGCTGCGTGCCGCGGTGGAGGGTGATACCAGGATGAGATCCTTATGATTTGTTCATGTACTTTGATTTTTCCTTTTGAATTGATTCGTAGTAGGGTATTGTTAGAAATTTGTTCCTCTCGGGCTTGTTTGATATTTGTCTTATGTGTTTCTCTTACATATTTAGTCAATTTCGCTATGTGCTCCTTCAGTTTAGGCTTGCGGGGTGTGTGTCCGATGGTGTTGGTTGTGACTTGCTGATTCGGGAGTATAGTTATGAAGTATTCGTGTTTGTTGCATCATTGTCAGCATTATGAAGGTTTGGAACGGGTTGCTAACGGATATGGGTCTAATTGCCGGTGCTGGTTTGGATTTCGGGCAGCTATTGTGATAAAAAATGTTATTATGGGCCTATATGTGGTGGGTCTTATTATGTGGTGTACCTTGTTGATATAGGCATGAGTTGTTACATCTAGTTAAGACTGATACCGGTTATGGATTTAGAATCGGGTCTTTTGAAGATAAATGGAAGGTGAGAAATGTTGACTTGTACTACCAGTTTTGAGAATTGTAAGAGATTCTATTTAAATAATGTTGTTGTTTTAATTATTGTTAGGCTTACCTAGTCTCTAAGACTAGGTTCCATCACTATACCCAACGGAGGGAAAATTGGGTCGTAACACTATCGTATCCTATTCCCCTTCGCATGTCCCCTTCCACTAGTATGTGTTTAATCTCTATGTTTTGTCATGTTGCACGTATAACTTCATTTGTACAAGTTTAATTACGTGGGTGTCCTGTCATAGTCTCGTCACTACCTTGACGAAGTTAGGCTCGACATTTACAAAGTAAATTAGGTCGGTTGTACCCATACTATACTCTACACTCCTTGTGCAGATTTTGTTACTAGTCCCAGCTGTCCGTGAGGTGCATCATCTCGGATTAGCTTATTTGGAGACTCGAGGTAGATCAGTTGGAGTCCGCAGACCTTGAAGTCTCCTTCCTCTTTCCTTATTTACTGTGCATTTCATTCAAGACAGTTATATTTATTTCAGACTCTGTTTGTAAAACCTCTGGAAGCTCGTGTACTTGTGACTCCAGATTCGGGTTGTACTTAGATAATTGGGTTATTATGCTACTTTGTACTTTATTTTAGTTTCATTTCTATGTAATTGGTTAAATTGTTCGAAGTATTTAAGATTGGCAAAAGAATTACTCTAACGTTGGCTTGCCTAGCGAGTGAAATGTTAGGCGTCATCACGGTCCCGAAGATGAGAATTCCGGGTCGTGACACTTATGGTCTCATTTCTCTGCACTATATTCCTATACAGTCTCAAATGGCAGATATATTCAAGACTCTCACTTGAATTCAGCATTAGATTCTCCTTTCCAAGCTGGGAGTTCTATCACCCTCCAGCTTGAGGGATGAGGGTGTTAGAATAGCTAGGCCCAAACTATCCAGGCCCAACTGGTTATGACGAAGAGATAGATCCAGGCCCACCAAACTTAATATCGTTAAGTCTGGTAACATTATTGTATAGATAGCCATAATTGTAGTACATAGCCATTCTTTTATTTGTTTAGTTAGAAGAATATGGGTTAATTTCTACAGGAGAGACAGTATATTGAATATACGTAGATATTTTTCATCTCTTTTTTTCTTTCTCTAGATTCTTCAATTTAGGGTTTTCTATCAAGAGAAAACCATATATTTTTGCTAGATTATCTCCAAATTAACATTCTACTATAGTTGATGGATAATTTTTGTACTCTTTTCGTATTTTACATTAAGAAATGCATTGTTACATGTGTACCACATTCAATTGCTTTAGATTTACAATGAGCTTTTAGCAATGCATAAATATGGTTTTTGGTTACAGAATGATTCATTTCAGCCTCTTGTCATAATAAAATTTTTTAAAAACAAAATCCCAAAAGCTTCAACAAATTGAAAGTAACAAAATACATTAGACAAGAGAATAACTAGGAGTACTCTCTATTCTGGTAAAAAACTTAAACATCCAAAATAATCTATGTCACGACTCGGAATTTTCACATTCGGGATCGTAATGGCGCCTAACATTTCACTTGTTAGGCAAGCCAACGTTAGAACAACTTATTCATTTTTCATTAGTTTAGATTAAATAAAGAGAAAAAACTGAAATATTTGTAGAAATCCAAAGTGAAAAGGCGGAAGCTAAAAGAAACAACCAAACATGTGCTAACAATCCCTGAACCCGATGTCATAAGTGCACGAGCTACTACAATAGTACATACAAGGGTCAGAAATAAATATAAAGTTGTCTAAAGGAAAATATACAGCTAAATAAAAGGGAGGGGGACTCCAAGAGCTGCAGGTGCTGAGCAGCTATACCTCAAGTCTCTGCGAGGCTGATCAATCCAAGCACGCTAATAATCGCCGCTGGGACCGACTCCAAAATTTGCACAAAAAGTGCAGAGTGTAGTATGAGTAAAACCAACTCCATGTACTATGTAAGTGCGGAGCCTAACCCCGCCAAAGTAGTGATGAGGCTAAGGCAGGTCACCTACACTACAACCTGTACGCAGTATATAATAAACACAGAAAAGGAAATACGGAACAAGATAAGGCAGTCAACTGAAAATAACAGCTACAATCTCAAGGAATAAACTGGTGTCGTTCAGAATTACCAATCCATAGAGTTTCAAATGAAAATATCGAAAACCAACACAACTCGAGAAAATAGAAACACATAGGTTGTTGTGGCGCGCAACCCGATCTCATTGTACAACATAGAATCCTCCCTTATTTCACCGTAATAACATCAACAATAGTAGATAAGATATATATGTTGCGGCGCGTAATCCGCTCTCATCATATATCAATATCAGTATCATAATTCACCCTTATTTCAGCATATCAATCCACCCTTGTTCCACATATTGCGGTGTGCAACCTGATCCCACTGTACAGTACAAATTCACCCTTATTCCACCATACCAATCCACCCTTATTTCTCTTATTGCGGCGTGCAACCCGATCCCACCATATTAGTACCAAATACTCTATGTGCATAGCCAAATTAACAATTCAAACCACGAAAAACTTTACGATCAATAAATACCAAACTGAACCAAAAAGGAAACCTTGTACAACATAGGAATCTACATAAGTAATACTACGCAGCGAGACCAGTCTAGTAATTGAAAATCGGAAGGTGCAAGTAAGTCAATTAAGCAAATAGCGGGGAATCATGAAACTATAAAAATATCTAACATCATTAACAGGAGAAAGCATTGATTCACAGGTAGCAATTGAGCATGGAAGACATTTAGAGCATATATAACAGTTAAGACAAGAAAGGAGATAATGAAGGGAAGCGGAAAATCAGGGGAAACAAGTAATTCGGCAGCGTATAAGCACTCGTCACCTCATATATACACCGCAACATATGAAAATCACATAGCACATAATCCGAGGGTCTCTAATTCCCTCAAGACAAGGTTAGACACAATACTTACCTCGTTCCAAAGATCACTCAAAGCTCAACCACAACTTTGCCTTTCAAACAAGCCTCCGAACCAACAATATCTAGCAAATTACCAACCAAACAATTCAAAAATAGCCTTAGGAATTACCCAGGATTTCAAAAGATTCAATTTAGGTCATTATTGAAAAAGACAATAAAAGTAAACTCCCGGACCCGCTTGGTCCAAACCCAAAATTCGGACCAAAACTCGATTACCCATTCACCCTCGAGCTCGGTTATGTGATTTGTTTTGAAATCCGACCTCAATTTGGGGTCTAAATCCCAATTTTATAAAAATCCCTAATTCTACCCGAACACCCAATTTTCACCATGAAAACACTAGATTTTAGGTTGAAATCTTAGGAAATGTAATGAAAGATTGAAAGAAAATAGAATAGAACCACTTACCAATGATTTGGGGAAGAAGGGTTATTAGGAAAATCGCCTCTAGAGTTTTCTTGTTTTGAAAATTTGAAGAAAGGGAGAAAATCCCGTTTTTTAGCTATTAGACCACTTGCAGGTGTCGCAATTGCGAACCCCACAAATGCGAGCTTCTATTTGAAAATGCAAAGTCACACAATTTCTGCTATCATCACAATTGCGATGACTTGTTCGTAATTGCGAACAGTGGCTTCCTCACAATTGCGACCAAATGATCGCAAATGCGAACTCAGTGTTGACCCACCTCTCTTTGCAAATGCGAAGGATTTGTCGCAAATGCGAACCTGACAGAGGATGCAAATGCGAAGTCTGACCTCGCAATTGAAAGGTTTGAGGCCTGCACGAGAACTGAAGACACCAACAATGTTTCTAAGTTCAAATTCACTCTGTAGCCTATCTGAAACTCACCCGAGCTCTCGGGGCTCCAAACCAAACATTCACACAAGTCCAAAAATATCATACGAACTTGCTCGCGTGATCAAACTCCAAAATAATACCAAGAACTACGAATTGAACACCAAATCAAATGGAATTTTCAAGAAAACTTTGAAACTTCTATTTTAGCAACCGGACGTCCGAATCACATCAAACCAACTCCGTTTCTCACCAAATTTGACAGATAAGTCATAAATATAATAATGGACCAATACCGGGATCCGGAACAAAAATATGGACCCGATATCAATAAAGTCAAATATTGGTCAAATTTTCAAAGTCATTAAGCTTTTAAACTTTCAAATTTCAACAAAAAGCGATAACTCAAGTTAGAGACCTCCGAATTCGATTTCGGGCACACGCCCAAGTCCCAAATCACGATACGGATCCACCAGGACCGTCGAAATACGGATCCACCAGGACCGTCGAAATACGGATCCGGATCCATTTACTTAAAATGTTGACCGAAGTCAACTCAAATGGATTTCAAAGCAAAATTTTTATATTTTATCAATTTTTAACATAAAAGCTTTCCGAAAAAATACCCGAATTGTGCATGCAAAAAAGGAGAACTAAAATGAGATATTTGAGGCTTCGAAACACAGAATTATGTTTTAAAACATAAGATGACCTATCGTGTCATCACAATCTAGCCATTCAAAATAACATGCTCTTAGGAATAGTGCATCATAATCTAACCATTCAAAATAACATGCTCTCAGGAATAGTGCATAAGCAATTTTGAAAATATCCAGTGGAAACTAGTCACCTACATAAATTCTGCAATTCCATCAATAATCCTTTGAACGTTGTCTTGATCATCTAAATCCCACACCAATTAAGTTATCACCACAGTGCTAAAGAAAAGATTTTGCACCTTACAAATACAGTAAAATTCTAACTGTAAAATTACACCAAAATAAATTTAATAAAGGATTATTAGCACTTTATTTACAGTAATAAATTTATTAAAGAAATCGTTTACCTGATTTACAGTAACTACTCGGTTCCCCGCATCTATAAAATAATATAAACCATCAAATTAAATAGATAATTAAAAAGTAAGAACACATATTTCATATCTAAACTCTTCTTACTATGAGTTGTTCAATTAAAATAGGAACATCTGGAGCTGTTGTCCCAAAAGAGGAATCCACCGCAAAATAATAATCATGTGTAAGGAATGTACAAGATAGAATTGGAAAACCAAAATTGAAAGAGCTTATTGACCCCTGGACACGTTGAAAGCTTGAAAGATCATTTTCCAAAGAAAAGTAAATAAGGATAAAATCAACAGAAGGTAATATTATCTAAACTTTGCCTCATTCCCCACATGTTAAATGTAATGTCTAAATATTTTACTCCAAAGACCAAATATTTTATTGTTAGACTCCTACAACAAAAGAAACAATCAGAATTTATAAAAAGTATACGAAATAATAGATTTAAATAAAACATATTGAATACATAATTAAGTGACAAAATATTTATTATTAATACACTTACCACAACATGGCTAATATAAAGAAAAGCAGTTAGTAGAGCAGATGCTTGTGGAGCCATATTTTGTTGTGCCGCAGCCAAATTCACTTGAGCAATATATTGTTGTTCAACTTGTAATTGATCTCCTTGTGCACCATTTCGTCCTCCTTCCTCCAAATCTACATTTTGTTGTCCTTCCTCCTCCAAATATACATTGTGTTGTCCTTCCTCCAAATCCACAATTTGTTGTCCTTCCTCCTCCAAGTCTCCTTGAATGATATTTGGTTGTTCCACGTCCAAATTCCCTTGAGCTGCATCTTGTTGTGCCATATCCTTCCCAATGCCCTAATATCATAATGACTATTGTCGTTGAGCTCCTTTTGATTTTCTGGGACAATCTTGATGATAAAGTTCTCATGGAAAGAAGCAAAGGGAAAACAATAAAATCACTCTTGATAATGAATACAGGAATTATCAAAGTTCCATCTGTTGGGGAAAAATCTCATATGAAACTCAAGGGAACGAAAAACAAGTTGTAACACATTAGCTGTAATCTGGAGTTTATCACTTTTGGATAATACCTGACAAAACTAGGAACATCTTACACAACATTGACAAACCTTTTTCACCTCATCAGTTGTTCCATATAATGCAATTGGTAATTTTCTTTTATATGATCCACAAAGTTCAGAGAAAAGACATACCAAAGATGCAAATAAAGATACTAAAGCGTCAATTTCCTTGAACTGGAAAGTCGTGAGGAAATTGACATCTCATTGCCACTCCAGCTTCAATACCCAAGTTAATTAAAAATATGTACTCAAAGAACAACTTAGTACCACGGAAAAAGTAATGGATCACAAACGCTCGAATGCAAGTGATAACACAAACTGCAAAAATAGGTACGCCACAAGACAAAGTAGTGAGAACAATATCAGGAAAAACTAGCGGAATTGGGGGGGGGGGGGGGGAGATCATTTGAGGAAAAGTGCAATTCATTTTGTAGTGGAGGAAAAGTTGAAGAGCAAGACACAAAACCAAAGTCTTTTTCTTTTGCTTTGATAATCTACGAATTGATTATGAGTGAAGGAGATTGTGAAGAAGGAGGCCTTAATAAAGGCAAAAACAAACAAAAATAAATTTCCAATAAAAGAAGACAATAAAGTATAATCTACCCCTGCATGGCTAGTACAAATATTTCCATAAGAAATACTATACTTAGACCACATTTTTTATTTCATAAACAAGTCAACAATAATTTTACATTTAAGAACAAACACAATGAGCTTTTCAAACAGCTTTATTGCCATTTTTGATTCTGTATTATACAAACTTAGGTCTGTGAAATTTTCGACAGAGAGAAAGAAGAATGACAGAGAACCAAAGAGAAATATAGAAGACAAAGAAGAAAGAGAAATCTAAAATAAATATAAAGAAATATAAATGGACATATATACAACTCCCCCAAGCCAATGATAGACACTTAAAACTGAGCCTAGTTCCTGGATAAGGTTATGAGAGTTGGGCTTATTTCTATTGGGCCTTATTTTATTTGTACTTCAAATAAACTAGGACACTCAAGAAATCTATTGGACAGGCGGATTCACATCTCTTGCGACCAACACAGTCCTCTGTTCGTGGAACAGAATCAATTTGTTTAGCCTTACAACCTTCCCAAGGTATCATTTCTAATACATCGATGGGAGGGATCCGACCCTTGTCCAGTTATATTTCTCTTTTAGCTACATTTTCTTGTATATATAAATAGAGTCACTTGACTCTATTGTTAATTTAATGGATCATATTTTATTTACCCGGTTGTTTCATGTATTTCTCTCTCTCACCGACTTAGGTAATTAGGGTTTTCTCTTCGATCCATATCTATAATTGCTCTTTGATTTCATGGCTTAACATGGTATCACAGTTACCTATTACCTCACTGATACCTACTTAATCAATACGTTTCCCTCTTGTGTCTTACACAATCTCTCTCCTTTTGAGAAATTTCATGGTCATCCTGCAACATATTCTCATTTAAGAACTTTTGGTTGTCTTTGCTTTGCTACTTTGCCAAAGGTGAGTAAGGATAAGTTACAACCTAGGCTATCTCCCTGTATGTTTCTAGGTTATCATCTAGGAACGAAAGGCTAATAATAAATCATATGTAAGAAATGTACTTGATAGAATTGGAAAATTAAAATTGAAAGAGCTTACTATTCCCTCGACACATTGAAAGCTTGAAATATCCTCTTCCAAAGAAAAGTAAATGAGGACAAAATCAATAGAAGGTAATGTTATCCGGACTCTGCCTCATTCCCCACATGTTAAATGTAATGTCTCTTTCATTAGTGATAAAGATTTTACTCCAAAGACCAAATATTTTATTGTTAGACTCCTACAAATAAAAGAACAATCAGAATTTATAAAAGGATAAGAAACAATATTTAAATAAAACATACTTAATACACAATTAAGTGAAAAATATTTATTATTAATATACTTATTACAACATGGTTAATATAAAGAAAAGCACTTAATAGAGAGATGGTTGTGGAGCCATATTTTATTGTGCCGCAGCCAAATTCAGTTGAATAATATCTTGTTGTGCAACCTGCAATTGATCTCCTTATGCACCATTTCATCCTCCCTCCTCCAAATCTACATTTTGGTGTCCTCCCTCCAAATCCACAATTTGTTGTCCTCCCTCCTCCAAGTCTCCTTGAATGATATTTGGTTGTTCCACGTCCAAATTCCCTTGAGCTGCATCTTGTTGTGCCATCTCCTCCCAATGTCCAAATATCATAATGACTATTGTCGTTGAGCTCCTTTTGATTTTCTGGGACAATTTTGATGACAAAGTTCCCATGGAAAGAAGCAAAGGGAAAACAATAAAATCACTCTTGATAATGAATTCAGGAATTATCAAAGTTCCATCTGTTGGGGAAAAATCTCATATGAAACTCAAGGGAACGAAAAACAAGTTGTAAAACAATCTGGAGTTTATCACTTTTGGATAATACCCGACAAAAATAGGAACATCTTACACAACATTGATAAACCTTTTCCACCTCATCAGTTGTTCCATATAATGCAATTGGTAATTTTCTTTTATATGATCCACAAAATTCAGAGAAAGGACATACCAAAGTTGCAAATGAAGCTACTAAAGCCTCTGCACAATTTCCTTGAACAACTGAAAAGTCATGTGGAAATTAACATCTCATTGCCTGTCATGACCCGGTATTCCCCACCAACAGGACCGTGATGGCGCCTAACATTTCACTTGCTAGGCGAGCCAACGTTAGAGAATCATCAAACCAATTCCTTATTTCCATTCAGTAAATAATAATAATTAACTAAGATGAAATATAATAAGTGCGAAATAATATTAAAAATATATTAATTACTACCACCCGGATCTGGAGTTACAATATACGAGCATTCTAGAATTTTCTACAAGTAATAGTCTGGAAGAAATACAATTGTTTGGATGAAAGAAACAGTAGGACAAAAACGATAGACGGGAACTTCAAGGTCTGTGAACGCCGACAGATCTACCTTGACTCTCCGGACAGCGGACCAATAGCAAAATCTCGATCAACCTGATTCGGTACCAAAATCTGCACAAAAGGTGCAGAGTGCAGTATCAGTACAACCGACCCCATGTACTGGCAAGTGTCGAACATAACCTCGATGAAGTAGTGACGAGGCTAAGGCAAGGCACCTACAAATCAACATGTACAATTTAACACTGTATATACATATAATAGAAATGAAGAACTAGACAAGAAATATCAGGAGGAGAACATACTGAGGGGAATACAAGAATAAGAAATACAACAGAATGATAACCGGAGCAGTCAACATACAATGAATCAACAGGAATAGTGAATACAGTAAAGTAAAAATGCACGGCATCACCCTTCGTGCTTTTACTCTCAATCTCACCATAAAATCAACAGAAAAGGAACGGCATCACCCTTCGTGCATTAACTCTCATATCATGGCACGACATCACCCTTCGTGCATTAACACTCACAATATGGAACGACATCACCCTTCATGCATTAACACTCTCCCTTACCATAATGCAATGCATAAATAACAACATGGAAATAGAATAACAAGTACAAACCTTACTTCCACATTTGGTTCCACAATATAAATCTCAACTTTTAAATAAATACTCGATTACCAACAGGAAATCCATAAACATGATGATGACGATCAATTTAACAACACTAGTATAAACATGTAGCAATTAGGCATAGGAAGAGACAATATAAGAAAAACGGAAGAAACATGGATAAACATGTAAATTGGCGGCGCATAAGTACTCATCACCACACATATACGCCGCTCACATGAATTTCACTTAGCAAATAATCTAAGGTTCCTAATTCCCTCAAGTCAGGGTTAGACAAAATACTTACCTCTCTTTGAAAGCCACTTAATTCTCAATCACAGTTTTTTCTTTAGATTTCACCTCCAAACCACTCGTATCTATTCACAAATGACTCAATAATATCAAATATTGCTAAAGGAATCAATTATATTGCATAAATTAAATTTCCCAAATTTTCCTCCAAAAAGTCAAAAAATGACCCCGGGCCTGCTTTGTCAAAACTCGAAAATTCGGACCAAAATTCATTTACGCATTCACCCCCGAGCCCGAATATGTAATTGGTTTTTGAATTCGACCTCAAATTGAGGTCTAAATTTCCAAATTTCCGAAATTCCTAGTTTTCTACCCTAACCCCTAATTCTACCATGAAAACTCTAGATTTTAGGTTGATAATTCAAGAAATGTAATGTGTAATTAAAAGAAAATGGTTTAGAATCACTTACCAACACTTTGGGGGGAAGAAATGACTCTTGAAACATTGCCTCACACCGTTTGATTTTGAGAATTTGGTTTTTTGGCTAAATCCCGTGTTTGGATTCTGTTAAGTGCTGGGCGACAGTGTTCATCGCGTTCGCGAGAGAACTGTCACATTCGCGAAGAGTATAGGCTTCCAAGACTTTGTGTTTGCGAGACAATGTTCGCGTTCACGTAGGCTACCCCCTTGGCCTTCACGTTCGTGAGTCATTGCCCGTGTTCGCGATGAAGAAAAGGCTGACTCCCTCTTCCCAGTGCCTAACACTACGCGTTCGCGATGGGCTTCGCGTTTGCGAAGGGTAACGCCCCCATCGCTTCGCGTTCGAGACCAAGCCTTCGCATTCGTGAAGAAGAAATTCCGGCCTCATCAGTTTACTCTTCGCGTTCGCGAGAGGACCTTCGCGAATGCGAAGAAGGACATGCCAGAACCCAGAATCTGCAGAAAACATGAGATTTCCAAAGTCCAAAACATCCCGTGGCCTATCCGAAACTTACCCGAGCCCTCGGGGCTACAAACTAAACATGCACGCAAGTCTAAAAATA
>AWOL01S0103607.1:0-14936 GCA_000715115.1 Nicotiana otophora | reverse complement strand
TTTACCGCATAACTCAGTTTTATGACTCTATTTTGATGCATATAAATGTTTTGGGCCGAATTCCTTGTTTTACTGAAATGTCGATTGGCTTGAGAGGTTTATGACTGAATGAGGCCGAGGGCCTGATTTGTGAGGATGAGTGTGGATCAGTGCTGTTCGCCAGCAGCATATTTATGACTGAGTGAGGTCGAGGGCCTGATTTGTGAGGATGAGTGTCGATCGGGGATGCCCGCCTGCAACATACTTTATTATTATAGCACGTGAGTTGTCTGTGCAGATTATAGCGCTTTGGCTGAAGGAGCCCCTCCGCTGTCTGTACACACCCCTAGTGAGCGCAGGTACCTACTGAGTGTGAGTGCCGAGTGCTGAGTGACTGGGAGGCATGAGCAATTGTGAGGTATGACTGAGTGACAAGAATGATTGTGACGTATGCTCGAGTGGTACGAGTGATTGTGAGGTTTACTCGAGGGGCTGTATATGAGTGATGTTTTGCCCGAGAGGTTGCTTATGATTTTATCATTTTTGCTCACCTTTGCATTGAGCCTTTGTTTGAAAAACTATTTGGAAAAATGTCTTTAAATGATATTTACTGGAAATGGGTTTAAACGAGATGTTTGATTCAAATCCTGATTTTTAAGAGCATGTGGTATTTTACTGAGATTTCCTGATATGAACGTTATATGCTTTATTGCTCGTCACTACTTCTCGGTCTTTATTTATTGTTGTTACTTACTGAGTTGGCGTACTCACGTTACTCTCTGCACCTTGTGTGCAGATTCAGTTGTAGCTGGATACGATAGCGGTTATTGAGTGTTCTGGTTGCAGATTTTCTTGGAGATAGCTAGGTAGCTGTTTGGCAATCGCAGCCTCTGCTCTTCTCCCTCTTATCTTCCTCTAGTCGTATTTAGCTATTTTCCAAGATGAGTTAGCCTTGATATTGTTGGACAGATTGTAGCAGATGCTCATGACTAGTGACACCCCGATGTTGGGCGTTTCTTTTCCGCACTTCTGTTTTTCTTTGATTTGAACTCTTTAAATGGAGGTTTTATGTTAAATAACCTTAAAATTATCTTTGAAATGAAAATATCGGTTTGTTTTGGAAATGAGTCGGCTTGCCTAGTTCCACGATAGGCGCTATCACGACAGAGGTTAGTTTGGGTCATGACAGATTAATATCAAAGCCTATGTTACATAGGTCTCACGAGTCATGAGCGGGTTTAGTAGAGTCTTACGGATCAGTACGGAGAGGTCTGTACTTATCTTCGAGAGGCTGCAGAACCTTTAGGAAACTCCACATTCTTGAATTCTTGTCATGCGAATCTGTTGATTCTAGTAACTAAACATCTGTTATTTCATTCTCTCATAGATGGTGAGGACTCGTACTATCGATCAGGAGGGCCAGCCACCAGTACCACCAGCCAGGGCCGCGAGAGGCCGAGGCCGCGGTAGAGGATGTGGTAGGGGAAGAGGTGCAGCCCGTATAACAGTTGGGATAGGACCTACAGATCCACTGGTTGTCCCAGATCAGGACCAAGTTCCAGTTGTTGATGCACCAGCTCAGCCACCACATGTGCCTATTGTGATTCCAGGCCTTCAGGAGGCCCTAGCTCAGATTCTAACAGCGTATACTGGCCTTGCTCAGGCGGTCTCTATTTCGATGGCCGCAACCACTTCTCAGGTCGTGGGAGGCACTCAGACTCCCGTCGCTCGCACACCCAGGTAGGTTATTCAGGGACTGCAGACACCAGAGGCACCACCAGCCCAGCCGGTTGCTGTTGCTCAAGATTATGTCGTTCTTGCTATGCCTGAGAATGATCAGCGTAGGTTGGAGAGGTTTGGGAAACTTCAGCCACCACCCTTCAGTTGCACGGAGAGAGAGGATGCTCATGACTTTTTGGACAGGTGTCAGAAGATACTCCATACTGCTAGTATTTTGGAGACTTGTGGTGTCTCATTCACTACCTTTCAGTTTTCTGGGGCTGCACTCTAATGGTGGGAGACTTACGACAGGCGTAGGCCTGTTGGTGCAGCACCCCTTACTTGGCAGCAATTCTTCGTGGTCTTTTTGGAGAATTTTGTGCCTCGATCCCGCAGAGAGGAGCTGCGTAGACAGTTTGAGCGGCTCTGCCAGGGTGATATGTATGTGATGCAGTATGAGATATGGTTCTCCGAGTTGGTCCGTCATGCTATCTGGTTGGTTTCCACGGATAGAGAGAGGATCATGAGGTTTATTGATGGCTTCACTTATCAACTACAGTTGCCCATGACCAGGGAGCGGGTTTCAGGTGCTACCTTTGATGAGGTTGTCGACATCGCTCGGTAAATTGAGATGGTTCGAAATTAGGAGAGGGTTGAGCGGGAGGCCAAGAGGCCTCATGGTCAGGGTGGATTCAGCGGTGCTCCTTTTGCGGGTCAGTTCCAGCACAATAGAGGTAGTCATTTCAGACAGGCTCAGTCAGCTCGGCCATTTCATCGGGGTGCATCATCTGGCCATGGTACTCACAGTTCTCATCAGGGCCACTCATCACTTAGTGCTCTTCCAGTTCAGAGTTCATCCCGTGTTCCACCTATTCAAGGCTCTTCCATGCCAGGTTCTTCTACCATTCATCCTGGTGCTTCCCTTTAGTTTCTGCCACCAGCACCAGGGAGTCGTTTTGAGTATGGGGAGCTGGGGCATATATGGAGGGAGTGTCCTCGTCATCATGGAGGTCTATCTCAGCAAAGGAGTCCGCTTCCGACTACAGCACCAGTTACCTCACCACCCGCCCAGTCAGCTCGGTGTGGAGGTCAGTCAACTATGGGTCGCCCTAGAGGGGGAGGCAGATCAAGGGGTGGTCAGCCCGTTTCTATGCTCTCCCTACCAGACCAGATGCTATGATTACAGGTATTGTCTCAGTTTGTCACAGAGATGCCTCGGTATTATTTGACCCTGGTTCCACGTATTCATATGTTTCCTCGTATTTTGCTCATTTTCTGGATATGCCCCGTGAGTCCTTAGTTTCATATGTACATGTATCTACTCATGTGGGCGATACTATTATTGTAGACTACGTATATCGGTCATGTGTGGAGATTATTGGGGGTCTGGAGACCCGAGTGGATCTATTATTGCTCAGTATGGTTGACTTTGATGTGATATTGGGTATGGATTGATTATCTCCATGTCTTGTTGTTCTAGATTGTCATGCTAAGACGGTGACGTTGGCTATGCCGGGAATTCTGAGGGTTGAGTGGAGCGGTTCTGTAGATTATGTACCAAGTAGGGTTATTTCATATTTGAAGGCTCAGTGCAAGGTTGAGAAGGGTTGCCTATCTTATTTGGCTTTTATGAGAGATGTTAGTGCAGATACTCCTGTCATTGATTCTGTTCCGGTGGTACGTGATATTCTGGATGTATTTCCTACAGACCAACCCGGCATGCCGCCTGACAGGGATATTGACTTTGGTATTGATTTGGTACCGGGCACTCAGCCTATTTCTATTCCACCGTATCGTATGGCACCAGCGAAGTTGAAGAAATTGAAAGAACGACTTTAGGAACTCCTCGATGAGGGGTTTATTTGGCCTAGTGTGTCACCTTGGGGTGCACCGGTCCTATTTGTGAAGAAGAAGGATGGTTCCATGAGAATGTGTTTTGCTTACAAGCAGTTGAACAAGGTCACAGTCAAGAACAAGTATCCTTTGCCTCGTATTGATGATTTATTCGACCAGCTTCAGGGAGCGAGGATGTTCTCCAAGATCGATTTGAGGTCCGGTTATCACCATTTGAAGATTTGGGATTCAGATATTCTTAAAACAGCTTCCAGGACACGATATAGCCATTATGAGTTCTTGGTGATGTCTTTTGGGCTGACCAATGCCCCAACAGCATTCATGCATTTGATGAACAGTGTATTCCAGCCTTAGTTGGACTCATTTGTCATTATATTCATTGTTGACATCCAAGTGTACTCTCGTAGCTAGGAGGAGCACGCTTGGCATTTGAAGATTGTATTACAGAGATTGAAGGTGGAGAAGCTTTATGCGAAGTTCTCCAAATATGAGTTTTGGCTAAGTTCAGTAGCATTCTTGGGGCATGTGGTGCCCAGTGAGGGTATTCAGGTGGACCCGAAGAAGATAGAGGCGGTACAGAGTTGGCCCAGACCATCCTCAGCCAAGAGATTAGGAGTTTTCTTGGTTTCGCGGGTTACTCTTGTCGCTTTCTGGAACGATTTTCATCTATTGCAGCGACCTTGACCAAATTGACCTAAAATGGGTCTCCATTCAGGTGGTCGAATGAATGTGAGGAGAGCTTTCAGAAGCTCGAGACTTCTTGGACTATAGCTCTAGTGTTAGTTCTGCCATCAACTTCAGGTTCTTACACCGTGTATTGTGATGCAGGAGGGTAGGGTGATTGCCTATGCCTCACGCCATTTGAAGACCCATGAGAAGAACTATCCTGACCATTATCTTGAGTTAGCAGCCATTGTTCACGCCTTGAATATTTGGCATCATTATTTGTATGGGGTTCATTTTCAGATCTATACTGATCATCGGAGTCTGCAGAATCTGTTAAAGCAGAAGGATCTTAATTTGCATCAGCGAAGATGGTTGGAGCTTCTTAAGGACTATGATATCACTATTTTGTACCATCCGGGGAAGGCCAATGTGGTGGCCGATGCTTTGAGTCGCCAGGCATAGAGTTTGGGGAGTTTAGCATATCTTCCAGCAACAGAGAGACCTTTGGCATTGGATGTTCAGACCTTAGCGGGCCAGCTTGTCAGATTAGATATTTCGAAGCCTAGCCGGGTATTGGCTTGTGTGGTCTCCAGGTCTTCTCTTTATGACCATATCAGGGAGCGTCAGTATGATGACCCCCACTTGCTTGTTCTTTAGGACAGGGTTCGGAGAGGTGATGCTAGGGATGTGACTATTGGTGATGACAGCGTGCTGAGAATGTAGGGATGGATATGTGTGCCTAATGTAGATGGGCTTCGAGAGTTGATTCTTGAGGAGGCCCATAGCTCGCGGTATTCCACCCATCCGGGTGTCACGAAAATGTACCAGGATTTGAGGCAGCACTATTGGTGGAGGCGGATGAAGAAGGATATAGTTGGGTTTGTGGCACGGTGTCTCAACTGTCAGCAGGTTAAGTATGAGCATCAGAGTCCGGGTGGCTTGCTTCAGAGATTAGAGATCCCTGAGTGTAATTGGGACCGGATCACTATGGACTTTGTAGTTGGGCTCCCACGAACTTCGAGGATATTTGACACTATTTGGGTTATCGTGGATCGGCTGACCAAGTCCGCGCACTTAATTCCAGTTGGTACTACTTACTCTTCAGAACGGTTGGCTGAGATTTACATCCGAGAGATCGTTCGCCTGCATGGTGTCCCAGTTTCTATCATTTCAGATAGGGGTACTCACTTCGCATCGCAGTTTTGGAGGGCCGTGCAGCGAGAGTTGGTTACTCAGGTTGAGTTGAGCACAACTTTTCACCCTAAGACGGACGGGCAGTCCGAGCGCACTATTCAGATATTGGAGGACATGTTGTGTGCTTGTGTCATTGACTTTAGGGGTTCATCAGACTAGTTTCTACCACTCGCAGAGTTTGCATATAACAACAATTATTAGTCGAGTATTCAGATGGCTCCGTACGAGGCTTTATATGGGAGGAGGTGTAGATCTCTGGTTGTATGGTTTTAGCCGGGTGAGGCTAGGCTCTTAGGTACAGACTTTGTCTAGGACACATTAGATAAGGTGAAATTGATTCAGGAGCGGCTTCGCACGATGCAGCCTAGGCAGAAGAGCTACGCGAAAAAGAAGGTCCATGATGTATCTTTTATGGTTAGGGAGAAGTTTTTGCTGATGGTATCACCCATGAAGGGTGTTATGAAGTTTGGGAAGAGGGGAAAGTAGAGCCCCCGATTCATTGGGCCTTTTGAGGTGCTTTAGAGAATAGGGGACGTGGCTTATAAGCTTACCTTGCCACCCATCTTGTCGAGAGTGCATCTAGTGTTTCATGTTTCCATGCTATGGAAGTATATTGGAGATTCGTCCCATGTTTCGGATTTCAGCACGGTTCAGTTGGAGGGTGATATGACTTATGATGTAGAGCCGGTGGCTATTTTGGATCGGCAGGTTCGAAGGTTGAGGTCAAAGGATATAGCTTCAGTAAAAGTATAATGGAGAGTTCAGCCTGTAGAGGAGGCCACCTGGGAGACCGAGCGAGAGATGCGGAGCAGATATCCATGCCTATTCGAGACTCCGGGTATGTTTCTAGACACGGTCAAGGATGAACGGATGTTTAAGAGGGGGAGGATGTAACGACCCGGTCGGTCATTTCGAGAGTTATAGCTCGTTTCCCCATTTCTACTTCCTTTTGTGTTATTCGGCTATATTATGGTATATCGGGTTAGTTGGTTCGGGACCGGAGTGATTTCAGAGTGAATTGAGACACTTAGTCTCTTAAGTAGGAACTTAAGTTAGAAAGGTCAACCGGATGTTGACCTATGTGTAAACGATATCGGATTTGAATTCTTATGGTTCTGTTAGCTCCGTTAAGTGATTTTGGACTTAGGAGTGCGTCCGGAATGTGATTTGGAGGTCTGTGGTAGAATTAGGCTTGAATTGGCGAAATTGGAAATTTGACGATTTCAGTTGGCAGTGGAAAATTTGATATCGGGGTCGGAATGGAATTTCGGAAGTTGGAGTAGGTTCGTAGTGTCATTTGTGACTTGTGTGAAAAATTAGAGGTCATTCAGACGTGGTTTGGTTGGTTCCGGCATCGGTTGCCGAATTTGGAAATTAAAAGTTCTTAGGCTTGAATCCGAGGATAATTTGGTGTTTGGATGTTTTTTGGAGTGATTCGAAGGTTCGACTAAGTTTGTATACTGATATATGACTTGTTGGTATTTTTAGTTGAGGTTCTGAGGGCCTCGGAGTGACTCCGGGTGGTTAACGGATTTGTCGAAGTTAGACTTTGCAGCTGGAGCTGCTGCTTCTGCTATTTTCGCACCTGCGGAAGAAAGGGTTGCATGTGCGAGGCTGCTGGTATGCGTGGGGAGTGTGCAGGTATGGGAGATACTGGGCCAATGATGGGAATGCAGGTGTGAAGAATTGGCCGCATCTGCGAGCCCGCAGGCGCGAGGCCTTGAGCGTAGATGCGGAGATGAGGAGTTTGGGCTGGTTTTGCAGATGCTNAAGTGATTTTGGACTTAGGAGTGCGTCCGGAATGTGATTTGGAGGTCTGTGGTAGAATTAGGCTTGAATTGGCGAAATTGGAAATTTGACGATTTCAGTTGGCAGTGGAAAATTTGATATCGGGGTCGGAATGGAATTTCGGAAGGTGGAGTAGGTTCGTAGTGTCATTTGTGACTTGTGTGAAAAATTAGAGGTCATTCAGACGTGGTTTGGTTGGTTCCGGCATCGGTTGCCGAATTTGGAAATTAAAAGTTCTTAGGCTTGAATCCGAGGATAATTTGGTGTTTGGATGTTTTTTGGAGTGATTCGAAGGTTCGACTAAGTTTGTATGCTGATATATGACTTGTTGGTATTTTTAGTTGAGGTTCTGAGGGCCTCGGAGTGACTCCGGGTGGTTAACAGATTTGTCGAAGTTAGACTTTGCAGCTGGAGCTGCTGCTTCTGCTATTTCCGCACCTGCGGAAGAAAGGGTTGCATGTGCGAGGCTGCTGGTATGCGTGGGGAGTGTGCATGTATGGGAGACGCTGGGCCAAGGATGGGAATGCAGGTGTGAAGAATTGGCCGCATCTGCGAGCCCGCAGGCGCGAGGCCTTGAGCGTAGATGCGGAGATGAGGAGTTTGGGCTGGTTTTGCAGATGCTCACCTGGGACCGCAAGTGCGAGTCCACAGGTGCGAGGAAGGTGTACGCAGATGCAGAAGCTGGGTGATAAAGTGAGTCGCGCGGGTGCGAGAAAATGACCGCAGGTGCGAAAAACCTGGGCAGAAACCATAAATAGAACCCTTCGCAAAGTTTGGTCATTCTTCACAATTGCAACTCAGTTGTTGGAGCTTTTGGGATAGATTTGAAGAGAGAATCAAGGGGTTTTCGTTGAGGTAAGTTACTTGAGCCCTAATACTTGTATATATGGTGATTTCATGTTATTTTAGTCATGATAATTAGTGAAAATGAGTGGTTAGGGCTTGAAATAGTTGGAGAGTAATTTAAGGATTTTAAGGACCAAACGATGTCGGATTTTGATGAATTTGGTATGGTTAGACTCGTGAGTGAATGAGCTTTCTAGTTTTATAAATTTAGTCGGATTTCAAGACGTGGGAACGGGGGTGGGGTTTGAGCCAATTTCGGGTTCTGGTCTAATTTTGTAGTTTTCTTGTGGAATTCATTCCATTAGCGCGTATTGATGGTATTGTAATGATTTTGAATAGATTCAGATCATTTGGAGGCCGAGTCCAGAGTCAAGATCATTGCGGGTTAGAGATTTGACCGGTTTGAGGTAAGTAACGATGTAAATCTTGTCTTGAGGGTATGAAACCCCGGATTTTGTATCATTCTACTATTTGTATTGACGCGCATGCTAGGTGACGGGCGTGTGGGCATGCATTGTTGGGGATTTGTGACTTGTTCTGTCATGTAGCAACTATAAAGTTGCATACTTTGTTGAAACCATTTGATACTTATATGTTTTAGAAAGAATTTCTGTAAATTAGGCTAAATGCCATGTTTAGGCCTTGCGCCAATGCTGTTTGGACCCTTAGGGGTTGTTTCTTACCATCCTCATTTGTTTTCGATTGAAAATCTATACTCAATAATGTTTATACATGTTTATCAGTTTTATGACTCTATTATGATGCATATAAATGTTTTGGGTCGAATGCCCTATTTTACTGAAATGTCCGAGTGGCTTGAGAGGTTTATGACTGAGTGAGGCTGAGGGCTTGATTTTTGAGGATGAGTGTGGATCGGGGATGCTCGCCTGCAGCATACTTTATTATTATAGCACGTGAGTTGTCTGTGCAGATTATAGCGGTTAGGCTGAAGGAGCCCCTTCGGTGTCTGTACACACCCCCAATGAGCGCAGGTACCTACTGAGTGCGAGTGCCGGGTGCTGAGTGACTGGGAGGGATGAGCTATTGTGAGGTATGCCCGGGTGGCAAGAGTGATTGTGAGGTATGCCCGAGTGGCACGAGTGACTGCGAGGTTTGCCCGAGGGGCTGTATATGAGTGATGTTTTTGCCCGAGGGGCTGTTTATGATTTCATCATTTTTGCTCATCTTTGCATTGAGCCTTTGTTTGAAAAACTATTGGAAAAATATCTCTAAATGAGTTTTACTGGAACTAGGTTTAAACGAGATGTTTGGTTCAAATCCTGATTTTTAAGAGCATGCGGCATTTTACTGAGATTCCCTGATATGAACGTTATATGCTTTATTGCTCGTCACTACTGCTCAGTCTTTATTTATTGTTGTTAGTTACTGAGTTGGCGTACTCACGTTACTCCCTACACCTTGTGTGCAGATTTAGGTGTAGCTGGACACAGTAGCGGTTATTGAGTGTTCTGGTTATAGATTTTCTTGGAGATAGCAAGGTAGTTGTTTGGTGATCGCAGCCCATGCTCTTCTCCCTCTTATATTCCTCTAGTCTTAGTTAGCTATTTTCTAGGATGCGTTAGCCTTAATATTGTTGGACAAATTGTAGAAGATGTTCCTGACTAGTGACACCCCGATGTCGAGCTTTTCTTTTTCGCACTTCTGTTTTTCTTTGATTTGAACTCTTTAAATGGAGGTTTTATGTTAAATAACCTTGAAATTATCTTTGAAATAAAAATATCGGTTTGTTTTGGAAATGAGTTGGCTTGTCTAGTTCCACGATAGGCGCCATCACGACAGAGGTTAGTTTGGGTCGTGACAAAGTGTTATGTTGACCGTAAGGTTCGTGACGTAGCATTCATGGAAGGACAAAGAGTATTGCTTCGAGTTTCACCTATGAAAGGTGTAATGAGATTCAGAAAAAAAAAGGCAAGTTGAGCCATATGTATACCGGACACTTTAAAATTCTTGAAAGGGTGGGTGAAGTAGCCTACAAGCTTGCACTACTACCTAGTTTATCAGCAGTTCATCCGATATTCCATGTATCCATGCTTCGGAAATATCATGGTGATCCGTCCCATGTGTTAGATTTCAGCTTAGTTCAATTGGACAAAGATTTGACTTATGAGGAGGATCCATTAGCTATTCTAGCTCGGCAAGTCTGTCAAGTGAGGTCTAAGAGTTTTCCTTCAGTTCGGGAACAATGGAGAGGTAAGCCAATTGAGGCAGCTACCTGGGAGTCCGAATTTGACATACAAAGCAAATATCGACATCTTTTCATCAGCTCAGGTACTTCTCTAATTCCGTTCGAGGATGAACATTTGTTTTAGAGGTGGAGAATGTCATGACCCAAAAATGTCATCTTTAATTTAAACATTCATTTCTGTGTTTTATGAAGATGCTGGGAGCTTACCTGCTATGAGTTACGTATCACCTGAATAGTTGATGCTAATTTCGTTCATTTTCTAGAAATATATTGCTTATGAGTCCACTGTTAGTATTATTTTCATGTTATGTTACGTTGATTGGATTATGTATGTGTTTTTAGGATTGGTTTCTGGGATTCTCTGGCAGGTGGATAGGCCCAGTTACAAAGAAAACTCTGGCGAAAGTTTTGGAAATTTTGGGAGTCAGTAAAATTCGGGAAATTTAAATGTGCGAAAGAAGAGATAAGTTATGTTATGTGTTTGGGGGGGGAGTCTACTTCTCATTCGAGTACTATTAACATGATGGACACCTATTGGATATTATAATAAGTGTATGAGGCATATTATAAGTGATATGGGGTCTAAGGAAAGTCCTAAGTCTAAGTCAAGTTGGAAAATTTCATAATAGGCTAAAGTTCCAAATGAGTACGCACAAGATCAAATTTTGGAAGAGCATATCTACATATATATAAGAATTTATGTGACGAAAAACCTATAAAATGAAAGATCTTTGAGTCTAATTTCTAACGCTTCAAACCGTTTGTAATTTGGACACTTCTACAAGATGTTATGACCCAATTACCAAACGCTAGAAGAATTTGTTCTACCGCGCCGCCCCACGCGCCGCCCGGTGCACCGCGCCTGTGGGAAATTCCCGAACGCTCCGAAATGTAATTTCCAGACACTTTTTGCACAGCCGCTCTGCACCCTGCGGCACCTCATGCGCTGAGGCTGTACAAAAATGGGTTTTTATGACCCGAACCCCATTTCATTTAACTCGATTAGGGTTCATTTTTTGGCAATTTCTAGTGTTTTAGAGAGAAGGGAGAGCGATTCTAGAGAGGAGAAAGGGTAGAACTAAAGATTTCACTACTCTTCCTTGTATCAAACCTTGAAATCGCATCAAATTCCCCAATTCCTCAATTTCGAAATCCAACTAGAAATGGGTAAATAGTAAGATGATTCTTGGTTGAGAGAGTATTAGTTATACATGATTGTACTAATAAGATTTGTGGGAAGATTGTTGAGTTCAAATGGGTAAGGATTGGATTAAAAATGGTAGAAATCTTCACACTTTAATTGAGGATTTGAAAGGCAATCCGAAGACGGAATTTGATAATTTTTGTATGGTTGAACTCGTATCGGAACGAGTGTTCGGATTTCGTGATTTTTTCCAGGATTCAAGACGTGAGTTACTGTTGATTTTGTAAAATGAATTTCGGATTTTTGTCCGGAAAATTAGTAAATTCATATGAAATTAATTCCTACAATTTGTATTGAATATATTGAATTGTTTATCACTAGATTTCAGGATTTCAGATATTAATTCGCGAGACAAGGGTGTATTTGAAACTTGAAATTTGGTTGCGAAGCGAGGTAAGTGTCGTGGTTAACCATGACTTGAGGGAATAGAACCCTTAAATTATTTGTTATGTGAAATGCATGTGAACGACGTATAGGCGAGGTGACGAGTGTCTATACGTCGCCAAATTAATTGTTTTGCATAATTATTTGAAAATCATAAATTGTTCTAAGGCACGAATTAATTGTTATAATAATTGTTTCTCTCCTATTCTTTGTCAAATATTAATTCTTGAATTCCTCCAATAATTGTTACATGTTATTTTATTTATGTGTCTTAATTGTTACTTGACATTTAGCATATTAAATATTAAACTGCCTATTTTCTCCCTGATTTCCAAAATAAATTGCTACTTGTCATGTCTGTTTCATGAATAAATCATAATTATTCTATGTTTGTTGTCTTATAATTTCATATCAATTATTGTATTTATTGGGGTAAATTCTTTTATAAGAATTGGTAAGTGAAAAGTCCATACTGGGGCATCGGATTACATGTCGCAATAAACTTATTAAAAAGTCCATATTGGGGAATCGGATTGCACGCCGCAACAGACTTATTTAAAAGTCTATATATATACTTGATTAGATAAATATATTGGAGATTGAGAATGAATATATTGTGAGAGCGGGTTGCATGCTGCAACGAAAATTGGTTGAAATAATAATTGGTTATGACTGCTGAGTTGGCTTCAACTATTAAAAATGAGATATCTTATTTATTTCTATTATTGTGGTTATTACTATTATTACGTACAGGTTAATGTAAGTGACATGCCTTATCCCCATCACTACTTCTCTCGAGGTTAGGCTTGGTACTTACCAGCACATGGGGTCGGTTGTACCGATACTACACTCTGCACTTCTTGTGCATATTTCGGAGTTGGTCCTAGCGACATACCATAGACTTGCTCGGATTTCAACTACTCAGAGGAGACTTGAGGTCTAACTGCATAGCTTTATTTTAGCTATGTATTTGTTTTTAGACAGCTTTATTTTATTCAGACCTTTATTTGTATTATTCTAGAAGCCTGTGCACTTGTGACTCCAATTCTGGGATGGTATTTAGACAACGCTATTTTTATGGATTATTCACTACATTTCAGACTTTACTTTCGCATTTGTTTCTTTGTTATTAATCAATTTAAAATTATTTTAAAATGGATAATATTATTCTAACGTTAGCTTGCCTGGCAAGTGAAATTTTAGGCGCTATCACGGTCACGAAGGTGGGAATTTCGGGTCGTGACAACCTCATAATTATTTATCCGGATTAATGAGTCACATTTAACGCCACCTGGGCACTCACCTCGTAGGCTAAAACTCAATAATTACAGTACGAATATGGCTAAATATGCACATAAACACATAAAAGAATTATCAAATAAGCCTAAAAGGCATGACTCCCTATTAGTACTATAGTACAAATTAAATTTCATAGAGGGAGAATTTAAAACACATGAATTTAACCAGAAGTATCTCATCCTTATATAACATCCAACGCGGCACGTAGCCCGGGTTAAGCATTTCACATCATACTAAAATGCGAGGATCTCGTCCTCAGATTTCAGTCACAAGTAATATGCACATCGTGCCAATCTAAATCCTTCCATTTCTTGGTTCTTCTTTTAATAAATTTCCGAGNTGTTACATGTTATTTGATTTATGTGTCTTAATTGTTACTTGACATTTAGCATATTAAATATTAAACTGCCTATTTTCTCCCTGATTTCCAAAATAAATTGCTACTTGTCATGTCTGTTTCATGAATAAATCATAATTATTCTATGTTTGTTGTCTTATAATTTCATATCAATTATTGTATTTATTGGGGTAAATTCTTTTATAAGAATTGGTAAGTGAAAAGTCCATACTGGGGCATCGGATTACATGTCGCAATAAACTTATTAAAAAGTCCATATTGGGGAATCGGATTGCACGCCGCAACAGACTTATTTAAAAGTCTATATATATACTTGATTAGATAAATATATTGGAGATTGAGAATGAATATATTGTGAGAGCGGGTTGCATGCTGCAACGAAAATTGGTTGAAATAATAATTGGTTATGACTGCTGAGTTGGCTTCAACTATTAAAAATGAGATATCTTATTTATTTCTATTATTGTGGTTATTACTATTATTACGTACAGGTTAATGTAAGTGACATGCCTTATCCCCATCACTACTTCTCTCGAGGTTAGGCTTGGTACTTACCAGCACATGGGGTCGGTTGTACCGATACTACACTCTGCACTTCTTGTGCATATTTCGGAGTTGGTCCTAGCGACATACCATAGACTTGCTCGGATTTCAACTACTCAGAGGAGACTTGAGGTCTAACTGCATAGCTTTATTTTAGCTATGTATTTGTTTTTAGACAGCTTTATTTTATTCAGACCTTTATTTGTATTATTCTAGAAGCCTGTGCACTTGTGACTCCAATTCTGGGATGGTATTTAGACAACGCTATTTTTATGGATTATTCACTACATTTCAGACTTTACTTTCGCATTTGTTTCTTTGTTATTAATCAATTTAAAATTATTTTAAAATGGATAATATTATTCTAACGTTAGCTTGCCTGGCAAGTGAAATTTTAGGCGCTATCACGGTCACGAAGGTGGGAATTTCGGGTCGTGACAACCTCATAATTATTTATCCGGATTAATGAGTCACATTTAACGCCACCTGGGCACTCACCTCGTAGGCTAAAACTCAATAATTACAGTACGAATATGGCTAAATATGCACATAAACACATAAAAGAATTATCAAATAAGCCTAAAAGGCATGACTCCCTATTAGTACTATAGTACAAATTAAATTTCATAGAGGGAGAATTTAAAACACATGAATTTAACCAGAAGTATCTCATCCTTATATAACATCCAACGCGGCACGTAGCCCGGGTTAAGCATTTCACATCATATTAAAATGTGAGGATCTCGTCCTCAGATTTCAGTCACAAGTAATATGCACATCGTGCCAATCTAAATCCTTCCATTTCTTGGTTCTTCTTTTAATAAATTTCCGATAAAATATTTCACAACACATAATGAAACCCCATACCGATAGGGCATATAAATCACAATTGGTAA
>AWOL01S0103599.1:0-35861 GCA_000715115.1 Nicotiana otophora | reverse complement strand
AATAAGGAATTGGTTTAATGATTCTCTAACGTTGGCTTGCCTGGCAAGTAAAATGTTAGGCGCTATCACGGTCCCGTCGGTGGAAAATTTTGGGTCGTAATACCTTTACTTTTGACATGGCGAGTTCGATTTCTTTAGAGATGGCGCCAGGTAGATCTTTTTCATCCCTGCTCAACTCTTCGATGGCATACTCGATGGTGTTTTGTTTTTCGGAGAGCTTCTTCTTGGTATTTATTTAGGGTTTGTCCTTTGGCGGCGAATTCCTCCGAATGAAGGATGCGCTTGAGTTTCTTCCTAAGGATGCGGAGGCGTTTATTGGTCACCTTCATCACTAGTTTAAGTTCCTCTTTGTCGTTCTACGCCATTGGTCCATCTCCAACTTCGTTGTTTGACGCCATAGGTGGAGGTGGACTAGAGTGGAGTGGTCGGTGAAGGGTTAGTATTTCTAGAGAAAGTGTTTAAGGGTTTTTATATAAAAGGAAGGAGACACAATCGAGATATTTTGATCATCGATTCGTAGTTTGGATGTTGTTTGGTGTGATTTGAGGCCTCGAGCAAGTTTGCATCATGTTTTGGGAATGGTTGGTATGATTGGACGGGGTCCTGGGGTCCTCGGGTGTGTTTCATATGGGCTATGGGTCATTTCACCGTGTTTAAGCTATTGTTTTTGAGATCTGGTGCATCCTTCTTCACGATCGCGAAGAGCAAAGTGTTGTTCCACGCTTTGTGAATCGCGATCATGAAAAGAAATTCGCGACCGCGTAGAAGGATATTCTGTTGACAGTGGTCTGACTTTCGGAGCTTATATATTACAGTCTATAAGTAATTTGGGGATGATCCAAAAATAAAAGTTGGATCCCCTCGCTAGCCTATAGTTCACAACAGGAACATATTACATGCTAGCCTCTAGCATTAAGCAACTTGCCAAAGATTTATATGGAGGGCGTTGCGTGTTTTTCTCAGAACTCGGACTAGGAGTCATTTTGAAGATAAAACTCAACATCAATTCATAGTTTTGTACTCTTTAACTCATTTTCCTCCATTTCTAACATCACCCATTAATTCCTAGCCCTAATCTTTGTTCTTTCATGGTAGACAACTAGAGATTTAGGAAGAATTAGGGGGTTTTGCAAATTGGGGATTTAGACCTCAATTTGGGGTCAGATTCCGAAACTAGTTACATAATCGGGCTCGGGGGTGAATGGGTAAATAGATTTTGGTCCGAACCTCGGGTTTTTACCGAGCGGGCCCGGGGTCAATTTTTGACTTTTTGGGGGGAAAGTTTGGGAAATCTAAATTTATGCATTGTAATTGATTTCTTTAGCAATATTTGATATTATTGAGTCAATTATGATTAGATACGAGTGGGTTGGAGGCGGATTCTAGAGGAAAAGTTGTGATTGAGCATTGAGTGGCCTTTGGAGCGGGGTAAGTGTTATGTCTAACCTTGACTTGAGGGAATTAGGAACCCTCGAATTATGTGTTATGTGAATTTCATGTGAGCGGTGTATATGCAAGGTGACGAGTGCTTATGCGCCGCCGAATTATCTGTTTCCATGTTTTTTCCGCTTTTCTTTAATTATCTCCATCCCTGCCTTAATTGTTATATGTTCTAAATGTGTTTCCATGCCTAATTGCTACCTGTTAATAAATGTCTTCTCCTGTTTATGATATTAGATATTTTCATAGTTTCATAAGCTCATGCTATTTGCTCAAGTTGGTTTATTTGCACTTCCTAGTTGTAAATTTTTGGACTGGTCTTGGTGTATAGTATTACTTATGTAGATCCTCATGTTGTACCAGGTTTCCTATTTGGTTCAGTCTGGTATTTATGGATTGTAAAGGCTTTCCATGATTTGAATTGTAAATTTTACTGTGCACCTTGAGTACTTAGTATTGATATGGTGGGATCGGGTTGTACGTCGCAACAGGTATAATAAAGATGGATTGATATGGTGGAATAAAGGTGAATATATATTGTACTGTGGGATTGGGTTGCACAACGCAACAGGTGTAATAAGGGTGGATTGTTTTGGTGGAATAAGGGTGAATTATGATACCGATATTGTGATACGGTGGGATCGGGTTGCACGCCGCAACATACACACACATATATATATATATATACTCATCGTTGTTAGTGTTGTCATGAGGAAATAAGGGAGAATTATGTGATGTACAGTGGGATCGGGTTGCGCGCCGCATCAACCTATGTATTTATATTTCCCTGAGCTGTGTTAGTTTTACAGTACTTTCTTCTGAACTTAAGGATTGGTAATTCTGAACGTCGTTGGCTTATTTCATGAAGTTGTAGCCATTATTTTCAATTTAATTCTTTATTTCGCTCTGTATATCCTTTTTTCTGTCTTTATTATATATATTGCGTACAGGTTGTAGTGTGAGTGACCTGCCTTAGCCTCGTCACTACTTCGTCGAGGATACGAACATTGTGATACGCTTAAAAAGGTCAGAGTCAAAGTATGTGAGGCTAACGCTTTACGTTTGAAAATATTTATAATTCTCCCTACGTCTCATTGATTATGGCTATTACAAATTGGCTCCAAAGGTAACTATGCCTCAGTTCCATAAATAGTTGTAAAACATGTATTCTCTAGATGACATAGTTTTATAATTTGTTCAATATCCCATGAGTCTTAGTTATGACAAATCAGTTTATTACGAATACATGTCTCACTCTAGTTCTATTCAGCATTCCAGTATCATGTAACTCAGTATGATTCAGTATTTCAGCATCATGTATTGTAGTATGATTCTTAGTTCCTGATTTTAAATCTCCGAATGTTGAACACCTATATTTGGGCTTGAGGCCGCAGTTTATGCTTTATGCACTCTGGGCCTGAGGCCTGCAGTTATGTATACGTATACTTGGGCTCGAGGCCATAGTTTATGCACATATATATTGGGCCTGAAGCCGCATATTATTTACTTAGATAAATATTTTTATTATTTAGAATAGGGAGTATTTATATCTTTACTTCCTTGTTCAGTCCAGTTATCAGATATATCAGTTATCAATTCAGTTTCAGTTTCGGTATTTACAGTTCTTTCTTTTAGTTGTTTTACATACCAGTGCAATTCAAATGTACTGATGTCCCTTTTTGCCCGAAACCTGCATCTCGCGATGCGGGTAACGATTTACAGGTTGACGATTCTGCTTGCTAGGACATCTCGTATTAGCTATTGGTGAGCCCTAAACTCTTGGGGCATTATCTCTTTTTTCAGTCTTTATAGTATTTTAGTTAGTAAGGTATGTCGGGGACCTTGTACAGGTAAACGGTTAGCATTTCAATATTCTTTAGAGGCTTCGTAGACTATAGTCCAGTTATTCAGATGTTACAGGCTTTTATGTGTTAGCCTTGTTGGCTACTCATTTATACTTGTAGATTTTACAGTACTTTCTACATTTATGATATTTCAATTAGACTCTTTAGAAGATCAGCATGTTACATGTCTATATTCATCTTATAGTTATACCACATGTTGATCCCACTATCCAGTTAGTTAGCTCGGTCACATGCATTCAGGCACCGAGTGCCGTGTTATGCCCAAGACATGGTTTGGGGTGTGACAAAGGTTGGTCTCAAAGCCTTGGTTCAAGAGTCCTAGGGAGTATACAAAGACGTGTCTAGCGGGGTCACTTTTATGTGTGTGTGCGCGCCACATGTGTAAATAGTTGACCACCAAGACATCTAGGACTGTTTCATTTCTTTCATACTCTAGATCGTACAGTTAGAGCTCTGCTTTCAGGAATCCTTCTAACTCATGCGAATTACGTATTTCGGAAAATGCCTGCAAAAATAAAGTACACCAAGAGGACCTCAGCTACTATCTAGAGAGCTACGGCTAATGTTGCTCATGAGGAGGACACTCCGACCCAGGGAGTTGCATCGGGCTCAGCGCCCAGTGCTTCAGACGTGGATGCCAGGGGAGCTATCCAGTTGCTCACCCAGATTCTTGCTACTCAGGCTCAGAGGCAGGGAACAGGTGATGTTTATAGGACGAGAAGTTCCAGGTCCAGGAATTCCTCAACATGAAACCTCCATTTTTCACAGGGTCCAAAAAGGATGAGGATCCGCAAAACTTCATGATGAATTTCAGAAGATATTTCGAGTGATGCATACTACAAACATTGAGGCAACAGAGTTTACTGTGTACCAGCTGAAGGATGTTGATAACACTTGGTATGAAACATGGGAAGAGTCCCGAGGGGAATATGTGTCTCCTACAATTTGGAAGGAGTTTGCAGACGCGTTTCTTAATCATTTTATACCCATTAGGGTCTTGGAAGCTAAAGCTTTAGAGTTCGAGAGACTCAAACAGAATGAGATAAGTATGAACGAGTACTACCTTAAGTTCGTCACTTTGGACAAGTATGCTCCGGAAATGGTGTGTGATATGAGGGCCAGAGTTAGGCGGTTTGTGTTGGGGCTTTCAGATGACTTGTTTGCTAATGCTAATATAGTTGCTCGGAACAATGACATGACCATTATTAAAATGGTTGCCTTTGTTCAAGGGAACAAATATAGACTGGAGGAAGAAGAGCGACTACAGAAAGAGAAGGACAGGGAATTCAGCAAGAGAGCTAAGTCTGCAAGACATTTTAGCCATGGGGGTTCTCAAGGAGGTGGTAATCGCATCTTCAGGAAACCAAAATCATGAATTTCTCCATCTTCATGCACCAATTCAGAGGTCCAAGTTTAACAAGAAAATCCAGAATTTCAGAGCATCAAGCTCATAGTCACAGGCTAGTGTGGGCTACAATATCCCTGATTACCTCATTTGCAACACTTGTGGTAAGAGGCACCCACAGGGGTGTGTCGCTCAGGTGTAAATAGTTGTTTTGGGTGCGATTAGCAGGGACACTCCTTGAGGGATTGTCCATCAGCAAGGTAGCATAATAGAGGCAATGTAGCTTAATCCACTAATTTAACAGTCCCTCATAACTATCAGGCCCAACAAGGGCGTGGTGCAGCAAAGTCCAGTAATACGGGCGGTGGTCGGAACGGCTTGTATGTGCTGGCAGGCTGTCAGGATACATAGGCTCGTGGAGATGTTGCTACAGATATGCTAACAGTCTTCACCTTTGATGTTTATGCTCTTATGGATACAGTATCCGCCCTATCTTATGTAACCCCATATATTACTAAGAAATTTGGGATAGAACTAGAAAAGTTGTGTGAACCCTTTAAAGTGTCCACTCCAGTTGGAGAATTAGTTATAGCTAGACGTATCTATAGGGGATGTCCAGTCAAAGTGATATCATCGCCTTACTGTAGCAAACTTAGTAGAATTGGAGATGGTATACTTCGATGTAATCATGGCCATAGATTGGTTAGATTCCTGTTACGCCACAATGGGTTGTAGAACCAAAATAGTAAGTTTCGAATTTGCCGGAGAACCAGTCTTAGAATGGAAGGGTGATGCAGTAGCACCAAGGGGTAGGTTTATTTCCTATCTTAAAGCTAGAAAGATGATGTTTAAAGGGTATATCTATCACCTTATTCGAGTTACGAATGCAGATGCTCAGATTCGCACTCTCCAGTCAGTACCAATTGTAAATGAGTTTCCAGAAGTGTTTCCTGAAGATATTCATGGAGTCCCTACGATAGAGAGATTGACTTTGGAATTGATCTACTCCCGGCACTAAGCTAATATCTATTCCGCCTTATAGAATGGCACCAACAGAGTTGAAAGAGCTAAAAGTCTATTGAAAGATCTTCCAGATAAGGGATATATAAGGCCAAGTGTCTCACCTTGGGGAGCACCAGTCTTGTTTGTCCGAAAGAAGGATGGGTCTTTGCGCATGTGCATTGACTATCGTCAGTTGAATAAAGTCACCATCAAGAACAAGAACCCTCTTCCCAGAATAGATGATTTATTCGATCAACTTCAAGGTGCCCAGTGTTATTCCAAGATTGACCTCAAATCAGGGTACCATCAGTTGAAGGTTAAGGAGGTTGATATTCCTAAAACAGCTTTCAGGACTCGTTATGGGCATTTCAATTTTTTGGTAATGTTGTTCGATTTAACGAATGCACCAGTAGCTTTCATGGACCTTATGAATAGGGTCTTCAAGCCTTATCTTGATTTGCTCGTTATTGTATTATTTATTGATGATATATTGATTTATCCCGTAGCGAGACTGACCATGCAGAACATCTCAGAATTGTGTTGCATACACTGCAGGATCACAAGCTATATGCAAAGTTTTCTAAGTGTGAATTTTGGTTGAAATCAATAGCGTTTTTGGGCCATGTCATCTCAGGGGAATGCATGAAGGTAGATTTTTATAAACTAAAGGCAATGAAGAATTGGCCTAGACCCACCTCAGTATCCGATATAGGAAGTTTCTTGGGTCTAGCAGGCTATCACAAGCGTTTCATAGAGGTATTTTCCTCTATCTCGTCCCCTTTGACTAGATGACTCGGAAAAAGGTCAAATATTAGTGGTCAGATGCCTGTGAGAAAAGTTTTGAGGAGTTGAAGAAGAGGGACTTCAGCCCCAGTCTTGACGCCACCGGAAGGAACCGAAGAGTTAGTTGTTTATTGGGATGCTTCAGGGGTTGGTCTTGGGTGTATGTTAATGCATCACGATAAAGTTATAGCCTACGTGTCCAGACAGCTCAAGGCTCACGAGAGGAATTATCCAACTCATGATCTTGAGTTAGCAGTCGTTGTATTCGCGCTAAAGATCTGGCGCCACTATTTGTATGGAGTGCATGTTGATATTTTCATAGATCATAAGAGTCTCGAGTACATCTTCAAGCAAAGAGAACTGAGTCTTCGTTAGAAGAGGTGGATCGAATTGCTCAAGGATTATGATGTTGATATCCTCTATCATCCGGGGAATGCAAATGTTGTAGCTGATGCTCTCAGTCGGTGTTCTATGGGGAGCTTAGCTCATATTGAGGCAGACAAGCGAATATGACAAAAAAAGTCCACCGCTTAGCAAGTCTAGGAATTCGACTTCTGCATTCCGAAGATGGTGGCGTTATTTTTCAGAATAGGGCAGAATCCTCCTTAGTAGCCGAAGTGAAGGAAATGCAATTTAGTGATCCCTACTTATTGCAGGTGAAGGAGGGGATTCACAAACACAAGACTATGGCTTTTGAACAAGGGGGAGATGATGGTACTTTGAGGTATAGAGGCAGACTATGTGTTCTTGACGTAGATGGGCTCAGAGAGCAGATTATGTCAGAAGCCCACAATTCCAGGTATTCTATTCACCTAGGTTCCACAAATATGTATCATGATCTTAAGGAAATTTATTAGTGGAACGACATGAAAAAGAACGTAGCAGAGTTTGTGGCTAAGTGTCCAAATTATCAGCAGGTGAAAGTCAAACACCAGAGACCTAGTGGTTTGGCTCAGAGTATAGGAATTCCCGTTTGGAAATGGGAAATGATAAACATGGACTTCATAACAGGTTTACCTTGCTCATTTAGTAAGCGTTATTCAATTTGGGTGATTGTAGACCAACTTACCAAGTCAGCTCACTTCTTGCGAGTGAAAACTACATATTCAGCAGAGGATTATGCCAAGTTGTATATCTAGGAAATCGTCCGATTGCATGGGACTCCTTTGTCCATTATCTCAGATCGTGGTGCTTAGTTCACAACGAATTTTTGGAAATCCTTTCAGAAAGGATTAGGCACAAGGGTGAACCTCAGCACAGCTTTTCATCCTCAAACAGATAGCCAGGCAGAGCGTACGATTCAGACTCTTGAGGATATTTTGCGGGCGTGTATTATCGATTTTAAAGGTAATTGGGATGATCATCTACCCCTCATTGAGTTTGCTTATAATAACAGCTAGCACTCCAGTATCAGGAACATAGAGCTCTGGACTCTACATGTTAGCACATTTCACATTGGTTTGATTTGTGTCATCCTTATTTGTAAAATCAAGCCAATATTCACCATCATTTTCTCCACCTGCAGGCAAGTTTGATCCTTTAAAGTCGATGGCTATACCATTATTCCTCCCATCTGTAACACTCCGTAAATTCAAAATAGGTGTCGATGTGTTAAATGAGTATTAATGTGATAATTTAGACATGTGAAGTCCTATCGGAATGAGTGTGGGTGGAAATAATTGTTTTGGAATCAAAACGAAGAGTGAGGTGCATAAGATTCGATAAAATCGACTAAGTTTATGGAATGTCTATTTTCCAGCCTAATTTCGTGAAAAGATGTTAGGTATTTGAGAAAACATAAAACATAAAAGTTGTAGCCCTTTGAAATACCTTTCCAATAATATAATGTGGAGCGCTAAATGATCTATGTGCAAAACGTTATGCACATTTTACCGGACAATGCACAGTCTGCATGCTCAACCGTAATGTGCGTGGCAGAGCACTTGTGGCAGTGCCACTTCCCTTGCTGCACGTTCAGGTGCACGGTTGGGCTTTCAGGTGCATGGAGGAGCACCTAGAAGGTCGTTTTAAAAGCCCTACCTCATTTCCACACCCCAAACACACGAAAATTTACTCTAGAAAGGGAAGCTTTCAAGAACCTAACTTCCTCCAAGGTACTTCCATAATCCAAGGTAAATTCTAATGATGATTCTAAGTTAATTTTAATTTTACTAACATGGGTAAACCCTTCGATTGAGACATCATTATTGAGAAAAGAAACCCTAGAACTCGAATTCAAGAGGATTGAATTTCAAAAATGTAATACGGTTACTCCCTAATCATCTATAGTTGTGAACTGATGAGTTCTTGGGAGAATAGTAAATGGGTTTGATAATGACAATCATATGAACTATGTTAGGGTTTTGGGTTATTGACTTAAGATTATTGTAATCATTTGGGTGATGAGAAATGGTGTTAGTTACATCTATTTGAGATTGTAGAACCACCTAGAAGTAGTAGAATGGGAATTGGGCGAAGAAAACACCATTAATGAGGGCTGGTGAGGCTTTACGCCTATAAGGTATTTGATAAAAGGCCTAAGTAACTAAAATATGAGCATTAGTATTAATATTGGTTCCTCTTGATATACTCCCTCCGTTTCTAATTAGATGACATATTTCGCTTATCGAGAGTCAAACTGTAAAAAGTATGACCAATATTTTAAATTATTTTTTTAATCATATTAACAAAAATTGCAACTTAAAGTATTTCATGTATAGTTTTTGAATGTCTAAAGTTTAATTTTAAAATATTGAGTTGAGCTAATCCAACGTAGCTTCAAAGTTTAGTCAAATTGACTCTCGATAAGTGAAATGTATCATCTAAATTGAAATAGAGGGAGTATATTGCTATAGATTACCGTTGAAAGAGGTGATGAACATTGTGATACGCTTAAAAAGTCCAGAGTCAAGATATGTGAGGCTAACTTTTTATGTTTGGGAATGTTTATGATTCTCCATACGTCTCATTCTTTATGACTATTACGAATTGCCTCAAAAAGTAACTATGTCTCAGTTCCATAAATAGTTGTAGAACTTCTATTCTCTAGATGACAAAATTTTATAATTCATTCAATATCCCATGAGTCTCAGTTATGACAAATCAGTTTATTAGGAATACATGTCTCAGTATAGTTCTATTCAGCATTCCAGTATCATGTAACTCAGTATGATTCAGTATTTCAGCATCATGTATTGCAATATGATTCTCAGTCCGCAATTTATGCTTTATGCGTCTTTGGACCTGAGGCTGCAGTTATGTATACGTATACTTGGGCCTGAGGCCGCCGTTTGTGCACATCTATATTGGGCCTAAGGCCGCAGATTATTTACTCAGATAAACAAGTTGTTTCTCATTCAAAATATGGAATATTTATATCTTTACTTCCTTGTTCAGTCCAATTATCAGATATCAGTTATTAGTTCAGTTTCAGTTTCAGTATTTACAGTTCTTTCTTTTTGCTGTTTTATATAGCAGTGCATTTCAAATGTACTGACATCCATTTTTGCCCGGGACCTGCATCTCGCGATGCAGGTAACGATTTATAGGTTAACGATTCTGCTTGCTAAGGCATCTCGTATCAGCTATTGGTGAGCCCCAATCTTTCGGGGCATTATCCCTCTTTTTCAGTCTTTATAATATTTCAGTTAGTAAGGTATGTCGGGGACCTTGTCTCGGTAAACAGTTAGCATTTCAGTATTCTTTAGAGGATTCGTAGACTATAGTCCAATCAGTCAGATGTAAGCAAGCTTTTATGTGTTAGCCTTGTCGGTTACTCGTTTACACTTGCAGATTTTACAGTACTTTTATGATATTTCAGTCAGACGCTTTAGAAGATCAACATGTTGCATATTTATATTCAGCTTACAATTATACCACATGTTGATCCAGCCATATAGTTGGTTCGCTCGGTCACATGCAGTCAGGCACCGAGTATCATATTACGCACCGACCACGGTTCGGGACATGACACCATCTTTGTAGAGGAGAGCCCCATTAATAAAGAACCACAGAACTGAGGAGGGCAAATAAATCTCATCGGGGTGGAGATACATTGTTGGTCCATAGTGCTTGATGAGCGCATGGATCTGCTCGAGATTGGGCATTGCATGTAGGGAAGAGTCAAGATTTTTCAAGCACGCAATATTATTGAGTTCATCTCCGGAACTGATGGCTGTACTGCAGAAGAATGTAATATGCTTTACTTGCCATCTTGTTATTTCTTGATATTTAACTGTACAGGTTATTTGTAGGTTTCTTGTTTTAGCCTCGTCACTACCTCGTTGGGGTTAAGCTCGACACTTATAGAGTATATTAGGTCAGTTGTACTCATACTACACTTTTGCACTTCTTGTGCACATTCAGATAATGGTACCAGCGAATTCCCAAGAGGTGCTTAGCAGATACCAAATAGACGACTTAATGTAGAGCTGCATATCGTTCGCAGGCCTTAGAGTCATCTTCCATTTTATTGTACTGTTTTTACTTTCCAAACAGTATTGTATTTCTTTCAAGACAATGTGTTTAGTAAACTCTAGTAGCCCATGTACTTGTGACTCAACGTCTTGGGATGGCTGAACGTTAGAGTTGATCTTAGACTTATCATGTATACTTCTGAGTTATATTTCACTATGTTATAATTTTGTTGTTGATTGGTAGTTTCATTTCTCTCGGATTTTTTATTATGTAATTGGCTTGCCTAGCAAGCGGTGTTGGGCGCCATCACTATCCCGCGGGTTGGGAATTTGGGTCGTGACATTTTTTAGCTTTGCTTTTTACAGTTTTTATTAGCTTTTCCTTTCTTGAGAGAAAAAATATTCTCATAACTCATAATGCCTGATATAAATTGCTCTGAAGGACGATGCTAAAGGGTGATAGACAGAAGTAGCACTATAAGGAGCTAGTCTTTAAATATTGTCTTTATTTTTAAATGAATCCAGAAAATGACCCCTGGCCCACACACTAATTCTTGTTAGGGATTTTCTACCAAAATGATAGATTTTATGCTATATTTACTCCACCTATATTATTAATTGTTCACAAATTCTACCCGATTGGTATTATTTTGTGATTGTTCAATTATTTACCAAACTCTACTATATTGGCATGACTTTGTGTTATATGCATTCGACCTATTTGTTAGATTGTTCAAAAACTCTACTCAGTTTACATGATTTTGTACTTCTTCAATTCTTCACCAAACTCTACCAGATTGGCATGAGTTTGTGTTATCTGCAATTGACCCATCTCTTAAATTGTTCATCCAAGTCTACCCGATTGACATAATTTTGTGTTGTTTAACAAAGTGTTCTTCGAAATTGCAATTCTAATTTCGATCAAATCACCCCAAATCTGCTCCAAATGACCTCAAATTTGAAACAAAAACCTCCAAATATCAATACAAACGATCCCCGGTCACTAATTTAACCAATAACACCAAATCAAGAAGACTCGCTCTTCTTCAACACTTTCTAAGGACCATAATGAAGTTTTGAGATTTTTAAAATAGATCACTAAATCAATGTTTGAACAAAAGATTCAAGCACAAATTATCAATATTCAAACAATTTTAACAATAATCAATGATTAACTTACAGTTTTCATCCTCAAACAATAATTTCAAGCTTCAAATATTGAACTAGGTGAAGAAGAAGCCTATTGTTGCAACAAAGTCAGAAAGGCAACAATATTTAAAGACCAATCACTTGGGAGGACAACCAGTATAATTTTGATGTTAAAAGAGGTTACCCAAATTTGAACAATTCAGTGGATTTGACTGATATGCCTTTGATCATGATAATCCAACGGCAAATATGCACAATCTCTATTTTATTCTTTCAACTTTAATCCCATGAAAGTATAACTTGCAAAGGCTCCAATTTGAATTGGAGATGTAGGTGGTGTCCTAACCAATGCACACACTTCAACTATTACATCAGATACTTGCCACCAGCACACGTACGGAATAACTCTCCCCACCTAAGTATTAGGTGGATGGGAAGAAATTACCTAGCATTTTGTCTGTCACCAAAATTTGCACCCACTTCATTGACCACTAGACCATACTATTGAGTGCTGTCACATACTGCTTTTTCATGTGTTGGCAATTCACTCTAACTAGAAATTTAAATCGAATCCTCATTCATAGACAACAAAAATTCCATTTCAAATCCATTATCAGAAAAATCCTTGTTCTCCCCTTCTACCTACACTTCTCTTGAAAAAAAAATGAGAGAAAAGAAAACCTTCCACATACTTTTTTTGCAAGTCTATAATCTGAAAGCCACTGCTATTTGTTCCAGAGAATGGTAAATGAATAATCAGTTTACTTAGGATCTCGACGCTGAACAATTGCACTGAATGTGAATGGCTCACCAGGTTCAAATATTGCTTCAAGATCTTCAAAACTTTGCTCAATTTGTAAATCTTTCAAAACTGTTAGACCATCCTGCAATTGGTTTGCAAAAGCATAAAGGCAAAGCAAGTCACATTCAAGAAACAAACCTTTGCCTCTTTTTAGAAAACTACACATTCAGGCAACATGTTGAAAGCAAAGAAAGTGAGATAAACAGAAGATACTTCATACATATAGTTTGACTCAGCAAAGAAAATGAACATGGTGAATGATGTATCTTGTTTGCCTTTCAGCCTAATTCCTGATAAATCCCAACCTCTCCTCTTCTACCCCAAGTCTTAATCCCATCCCCATGAAAATAAATAAATACCTACTACTATTTTCTCAACTTCAAATAGAGTCAACTTTGACCTCTATAACTCAGCTAGGAGCTACAGCGAGGGCCATAACAAAGTTGTGTTTCTTCCAACACATGCATATTAATGTTTATTTGGCCTGGGTCTTCTCTTCCCACACCCACTCTTCTTGTTGCTGTTTCCCTTCTCTCTCTTGTGTGTGTATGAAGGGGGTGAGGGGAGCATCAACCGCCTAAAATAGATCATTAAAAGGGTTGTAAATTGTTCCTTGATTTCTTGTTAAGTCATTTTTAGATCAGTAAAAGGATTTGTATTGATAATAAAACAGGAGGCACCATGGAGGTGAAAGGACAAACTATACAGATAAACAAAAAGGTCACATGCAAGAGAACAGACGGTGCAATAGAATCTACAGAGATCTATAGACTACAGCAATAAATTCTATGTCGAATAAAAAAAATCAATGAATTGTACAAGTTCTCCACTTTTAACCAAACAATAAGCTGCTGATGCATTGAAGCTTCAGTTGATGCATCGGTTCCCGACAAGTCGTCAAAATGGGTTTTCATTTCTCGTAACTCATGGTTTGCACAATTCACATTCTTTCAATATTAGACAAGTAAATGCGGATCGACCGAAAAGTTATTTGTGCATGAAGTTGATAAAAGAGGTAGGTTAAGCATATTAGTTTGTAGCTGCAACAAAAAGCATTACCTTTACTATCAAGGTATCCTTATTAGAAGCTCTCAATAACTATTTGCATATGAACATAGATATTTACTAGTGATTGAGAAATCACACTCTAATCATGATGGAACCCCTTAAAAATCACAAATACTTAACAAGAGCTTTCTAGATGTTCTAAGCTCAGAAAAGGTGAGATGGAACTAAATTAGCAAATGCCTTGAGAACTGACTCCAGTAGTAAATTTCTCATACAGTTATGTAAATTCAAGAAATGAGAATCAAACAATATTTTAAAATGTTTAGAATTCTAAATGTACTTCTAGCCATTCCCTTGAAGAACCTTTTGAATAATATTTTGAGGTGCGCTGTAAAATTCTTAATTCTGTATCTATCCAAGTCTTTGAGATATAAAAGAAGGGTGTGAATATGAAGAGACAAAATGACTGAGATGCATTTTGGGGGGGGGTTCTTTACCTTTTCTACATATTCGCTGATGGTAGAGTTGATTATTTTCTTGATAACCTGCTTGTAAACTTTTGAGTATCCAAGAATCTCAATAAGAATATCTCTTGGTATCTGTCAAGACATGGAAAATAAGTATAAATATAGTACGTCTGGCCTGAGAAACATAATCGATTCATAAGACAAGCCAGATACAGTAGTCTTTACTCAGTATCTTCTTTTTTTTCTAGGCAAAAAAATTTATAACTAAAAAAAGAATTGTACTATAAGACGTCTTTTATTTTTTTTTAAGACTGAGAAATCTGTCTGGGGCTGACTGTTAGGAGCGACTGCTGCCTTCGAAACTCGGAAAAATGGAGACAAAATGGACAATGAATTTCTGTTCAAACTCCTATCAGATCAAGTCCTGGGGTCATGCTTAATATATTTTTCCATCCATGTTATTCATAAATGTAGAACAATAGGAAAACAGATAAAGGACAAAGGAAACTTACATTGGGAGTTTTTCCTGACAGATTCCAAGTTGTTCAAACGAAATGCAGATGAGCAATGCAAAAAATCAGTTAGTAGGTCGCCAGTTCTAAGAACCGCAGACATAAAAAGGTACTAACGGAAGCCAATTAAAAGTATCTTTAAGTAACCAAAATATCAGGGAAGAGAATCTACCACTGCTCGTACCTTGATGGCTTTTGAAATTTATGTAACTTAAATAGAAATTTATTCAATGCTTTACCTCCTTTTACTCTTCGAAACCCTGGAATAGGTTGAGCATCTTCAACCATTCTTGAAAACACCTTGCCAAAGATCTCTTGAGTTTTGGCGCCCGAGACATTAACACTTATCTGCAAAGGAACCATAAGTCCAAGTGTTAAAAAGCTTAAGAACGTAGTAAGGATGATTTACACCTTCCCTTCACGGTTTCCTTACTGAGGTAGAACAAATTCCTTATGAATAGTGTCGTTTGCATTTAAATAATTCTAATTAGAGGACACTTTCAAATTATTGATAAACTTTTACAAGCTTTCTCATCTGCACAGACTACTGTCTCTATCCATATCGTGGATGAATAGACCAAGTAATCAAATTAACAACTTTTCCATGAACTTATCTCATTCTTACCTTTAATTCATTAGAACCATTGACACCGCTCGTGGTAACAGAAAAATCTTCAAATTCAGAAGTAGAAACTTCAGCATCTCCAATTCCTAATTAAGAAAGAAGGAGAAAAAGTTAGCCATGCCGCTGTCAGAATCTTTGAAGGGAGTTGACTTGCATTTGCACCTAATGATACAGCATAGCAGCGTCCAGTTCTTGCCCTGCAGAAAGAGGAAAGCATGGGTGAGCAAAGCAACCGAGCAATATGATTACACCCTTATAAAGAGGGTATGTTTTCTTAGACTGTTATTTTACTTGATTACTTGGTTCTTATCTGGCTGATATGGTCGTGGTGAAGTGTAAGCCCATAGAAACTAATTGGAGGTGTCTATAGCAAGTGCCGCTTTTCATGACCAAGTCATAGTATAGGAGGTCATAGTGTAACTTGGAATAAAAGTTAAATTTCCATTCCGGGGAAGTTGCACTAAGATATAGAGCAATCAATTTTTGAGAAAAATAAATTGTTTCTTGAACTGCTGCAGCTTCCCTTGTACCATTAACCATGCAATAACCATGTAAGTCACACGACATACTAAGAAACTATGAAACACATTTATCTTTACATCAGTGGAAACATGCAAAAAGAAAAATATTACTAATCACTTAAATACCTTTCAGGAAGTCGTCCCAAACCACATCCGGCCCAAAGAGGAACACATTTTCTTCCAAACAATTTGCTTGGAAGCAAGAAATGAACATGATGCATTAGAGGCACAACCTGCACTATAAAACATATTTCTCAGTGATTGCAGAATAGACGGATATTGAGTAGGAAAACAGGCACCAAAAATACAGCATAGCTAAGAATGAAAACATCAATCAAATATAAGAAAAAGTAGGAAGCTGAAACACTTGGGTGCACAATGGGGTGGCAATTTAGCAAGATGAAGTATACTAAGCAATATTTGTCTCCGATCGTTCTATTCATATAAATATAACTTCTGCCTAATCAAATTTGCATAATATAATGTAATGCACGTACCTTTCGTAGTTTATGCAAAACACGTAAATCATGCATGTGTCTAATACCAACGAGAATGTATTTTATTATACGATGAAGTAAGATAATATCCTAAACAACTTTCCTTGAAAAAACCTTTATCGACTAGACTCAATCAAGAACCCCAGCTAACCAAGCAATGGATTATGATGTGCCCAAAAACAAGATCAAACAGACAGACATGACCTTTGCTGAAACGCCATTGGTTGAAATGACAAAAGGAAAAATGAGGAAACAAAAAGAATGAAGCATTCACATTTTATAATTTGATGCTAGAGACAGACAGACGGTGCGCCTATTTCTATAATATCACATCGAGGTGCACAGTTCACTGCTGAGTTTTGGAAGTCTTTTCAGAAGCCATTTGGGTTCACAAGTTGAGTTGAGTACAGTTTTTCATCCGCAAACTGACGGACAGTCCGAACGGGTTATCCAGATCTTGGAGGACATGCTTAGAGCTTGTGTGATTGATTTTGGTGGTCATTGGGACGATCAACTGTTGGCAGTGTTCGCTTATAATAATAGCTACCAGTCAAGTATATAGATGGCACCTCTTGAAGCTCCATATAATCGCAAGTGTCGTTCACCAGTTGGATTGTTTGGATCTAGTGAAGCACAGCTATTGGGTCGGGATTTGGTTCAACAAGTTTTGGAGAAAGTAGCATTGATACGAGAACAGCTTCGGACAGCACATTGCAGACAAAAATCCTGTGCAGATAAGAAAGTACATGATATCAAATTCATGAAGGGAGAAAAAGTCTTTTTGAAGGTTTCCCCGATGAAAAGAGTCATGAGATTTGGCCGGAAAGGTAAGCTAAGTCCTAGGTATATTGGTTATTATGAGATTTTGGATCGAATTGGGTTGGTGGAGTATAGACTTGTTTTGCCTACGAGAATGTCTGCGGTTCATCCTGTGTTCCACTTATCTATACTTAGACGATATATTTGTGATGATAACCATAAGATTCAGCCCGAGGATATGGAGCTTGATGAGAACTTAACTTATGGAGAAGGTCTAATAGCTATTCTTGATAGGCAAGTGCGATAATTGAGGTTGAAGAAGGTTGCTTCAGTGAAAGTGATGTACCACAACCATGCAATAGAGGAAGCTACGTGGGAGTCCGAATCACACATTCCGATCAAGTATCCGCAGTTTTTTTTTTTTTTGAGAAGGTAACATTTGTTATATATATACTAACTGCACCAAAGGTAGTGCAATCATCCATAGCTACAAAAGGTGGAACATAAGTGTATTAAGCCTTAAACTACTTACAAGGATCCTAAAATATCCACAAAAGACTCTAGATCCTCCATGTATTCTTGCTTACACCAAAAATAGAAAAAGGATAAACATTGCATTGTCAGTTTCTGGATAGAGCTGTATTTATCTTCGAAGCATCTTTGGTTTCTCTCTTTCCAAATTGTCCACCAAATACAAGTTGGGACAATCTTCCATCTCTCTTTCTGATTGGAGGAACTACTATATTTGTTCCAACATTCTAGAACTTCATGGGTATCCCTTGGCATAACCCACATGATTCCTTTCAAATTTATGAAAATCCTCCATATTTGTTCTGTTATCCTGCAATGTAAAAAAAGATGGTTGATTGTCTCTGCTTCAATTCAACATAACTAACATCTGGAGCATAGGTAGAAGCCCCTCTTGATTAGATTATCTTGGGTCAAAATTGCTTTCTTGTTCAAAAGTGTGAAGCAAGTGACTATGTAAGGAATTTTGACTTTCCATATTAGCTTCCAGGGCCAACATCCAATCTGATTGTTAGAAAGATTGAACTCCTTGTAAGTTGACTTGACTGAGAATTTGCCTTGCCTAACCCCTTGCCACAACATACAGTCTTCAGAAGTTGATGACCCTTTAAATTGGTTTAAGGTGCTGTAGAAATCTGTTAACCTGTCAATCTCCCAGTCGTTGAAAGATCTTCTGTAGCTAAGGTTCCAACCTTGAACAGACCATACTTCACTGATAGTTGCTCCTTGCTGCTGATTCAAGTTGTAAGTGTCAGGGAATGACTGTTTCAGTGGAAATTGTCCTAGCCAACTATCTTCCCAGAAAGATACTTTCATACCATTGCCTACTTTGAACCTGACTTTGTTTTTGAACTTCAGCCATATGTTTCTGATAAATTTCCATAAGCTGACTCCATAGGGAGTATTAGCAGGCCTGGTTGTCCACTTCCCTTCCATTCCATATTTCAGCCTGATTACATCTTTTCATAGTGATTGTTCGTTTGACGCAAATCTCCATACCCATTTCATCATTAGACTGTGATTCTGGACTCTTAAGTTCCTAATTCTCAAGCCCCCTTCCTTCTTACTAACTGTTAGAGAGATCCATTTGACCAGATGGATTTTGTTGTTGTCATTGTTGCCTTGCCACAGAAAGTTCCTTCGCAAAGCATCTATTCTTTTCACCACATTTACAGGGATAGGAAATAAAGACATCATGTAAGTTGGCATAGCATCCAGTACACTGTTAATCAGAATTAGCCTGCCACCCAGGGATAGGTATTGGCTCTTCCAATTAGTAAGCTTCTTTTCGCACTTCTCCAAAACACCATTCCATATATCTTTTGACTTGCTCTTGGCTCCCAGAGGCATTCCAAGATAAACAGCTGGTAGTGTTCCAATTCTCCCTCCAAGGATGTGAGTCAGACTTTGGATTTCAGTTACCTCATTGACAGGGTATAGATAGTTTTTGTTCCAGTTAATATGCAACCCAGAGATGGCTTCAAACAAGATAAAATCACCCTTAGAATAGCCAGTTGCTCTCTTTCAGCATCACAGAATACAAGTGTGTCATCTGCATATTGGAGATGTGTGATTTCCAGGTTGTTTGCTACCGTAGAAGATACATTAAACCATTGATCCAACTGTTGACTTGAGCTGTTTTCAACATGTCGTTTTAACCTTCCATAGCTATGATGAATAAAAAGGGAGATAGGGGGTCACCCTGTCTCAATCCTCTCTGAGATGAGAAGAAACCAGCTGGGGAGCCATTTATCAAGTGCTAATGCAAAATTTAATCCAGTTGAGCCATCTATCTCCAAAGCCCATTTTCACCAATATTCCAAGCAAAAAGCTCCAATTTAGATGGTCAAAAGCCTTTTAAATATCCAGCTTGCATAATATCCCTGGTTTTTTGCTTTTAATCCTTGCATCAACACACTCGTCAGCAATGAGTATGGCATCCGCTATTTGTCTCCCTTTGATAAAAGCCATCTGTTGAGCATCCACCAATTTGTGCACCACTTTTTTGAGTCTTTCAGTTAGCAATTTTGAGATAATTTTGTAGATACTACCTATTAAACTAATAGGTCTGAAATCTTTCTTGGCACCCACCTTTTTTGGAATCAAGGCCACATAGGTGGCATTGAAGCTTTTTTTTCAAAAATACCTCTGTCATGGAAGTTTTGAACAGCAGCAATGACATCCGAATTGACCACCTCCCAGCAATGGATGAAGAAGGCCATAGTGTAGCCGTCAGGGCCAGGAGCTTTGTCCCCAGCACATGCTTGGACATTGCTCCATATTTCTTGGGCATCAAAAGGACTCTGCAACATCTCATTCTCTTCTAAGGTGATCATAGAACAAACTCTAAGGTTTCCTTGGGGCCTACACACTTCTGACTCAACATAAAGATTTTGGTAGAAAGTGATGATCTCCTTCTTGATATCAGCAGGGTTCCTTACAGGTCCACCTTTAATTTCCAGCATGTCGATGTTATTGTACCTTCTGTGTGGATTGGCCGTTCTATGGAAAACTTTGGTGGTGTTGTCTCCTTGTTTCAGCCATAGTGCTCTCGATCTTTGTCTCCATGCAACCTCCTCCTGTTTTGCAATCTCCTCAAACTCCACTAATAATGCAGCTTTTGTAAGTATTTCATCTTCATTCAAGTTTCTGAGGTCCTGAGTCTCATCTAATTCTGATAGTTGAGTGAGGATGTTAAGTTTCTGCATTTCCAAATTCCCTTGAAGAGTTTTATTCCATTCTCTAAGTTTATCCTTCAGAGTTTTCAATTTGAAAGCTAGGATATAGTCGGGTATCCCTGTTGGGAGGCTTCCCACTGCACTCCTGGAAAGGAGCTCGTTTTGGGAAGTGTTGATCCCTCCTGAGATGCATATGACGCATAGTTGCCTTCTCCATTTCTCTAGTTGTCCATTTATTTTTTGTGGTAGAGTCTCAATAAAGGAGTCCTTCCTCTGTATTTCTTTGAACAACTGTAACTGCCTTTAGGGCTTTGCCATTAATAAATTTTGATATTTTAACTGCAATGTCCAGCCACCCAGCATTAAATGCCATTTCAGGTATAATAATGACAGATCTCATTTGCCTTGCATGCTTATAATACTTATGTAACGCCCATGATTGTTGTAGTTTCTCGAGCAAAAGAACTCTCAGAAGTGATCCTGGAACTTCCATCTTCTTACTGAGTTTCCTTTCACTTTTCGAAGCTTCCTTTAGAGCATAACACAACCACTCCATCATCTTCTAGCTGAAAAAAGTACTTTTGATCATGTTTTGACCTCGTTCTGTCCAGTTGTACCATCCGCAGTTGTTTTTGATATCAGGTACACTTTCTAAATCGTCCGAGGACGAACACTTATTTAAGTGGGGAGACTGTAGAGCCTAATTAAAAAGAATTCGGGCTTGCTTTTTCAATTCACATCTATGAGCGAGGATTCCTCTATCTCTTGCTAAGTGCAATAGCCCGAAATATTTTTATAAACTTATTAATTGTGAGATTAGAGCATTAATTTTATTTATAACTATTGGGTCAAATACTAAGCTAGTGAAAGAAAATTTATTATAGTATAAAAGATAGTGTAGTATATTAAATAAGTGGCTAGTGGACCAATTGCACATTACAAAGTAAGAATTTGAAGTAAGTGACTTTGGTTAATTTTATAAGGATGTAAAGTGGGCCAGAACCACCATTTACCAGTTGGTCACGTGAGATGACCTAGGTGTAGTGGTTTTTTAATTGGTGTCCTTAGTTTAGTAGGGAAAAGAATTCAAATATAGGAGTTTAGGAATAGTGACGACACAGCAGTCTTAGGAGAACAAGTAGGGGTGATTATTTAATTTTCACGGTGGCTTGGATATTTGAGAAGTTTAAGGTATAGAATAGCTTTAACTTCCCAGTAGCTAAACGAAATAGGCATTGTCAATTAAATTGAAATTTCAGAAGCCTAGCAAATAGGTATCTACCTAATCCTATTCTACGTGATTATTATATTGAATTAAAGTTGTGATTATTATTAATATCTTATAATAATTAGGCTAATGATTGGGGGCAAATGATTTGGCAATGATGAGTGAATTAGTGGAATTAGACATAAAATAGTGGATTTTGAAAGCTACTATGGAAAACTATTTTACTGTTGCAGTTTCAGTTTCTACCACTTTTTAATTAGGAGACATAATGATTAACTATTAATTAAGTAATAATGAGAGGGCTATATGATAATAGTAATAATTAGTGAATGTAGGGGTTACTTCCTAGTCATGATGGGGTTACACCAGGGATCAGCTCTTAGCACGTTCTTATTTGCCCTGGCGATGGATGTATTGACACGGCATATTCAGAGGGAGTTGCACTGTTGCAGTGGTGCATGTTATTTGCAGATGATAGTACTGATTGACGAGACACGGGGCGGAGTTAATACTAGGCTGGAGGTTTGGAGACAGACTATGGAATATAAAAGGTTCAAATTGAGCAGGACTAAAACTGAGTACATGGAGTGTAAGTTCAGTGGGGTAACTCATGAGGATGGAAGGGAGGGAGGGCTTGATTCTCAAGTCATCCCCAAGCAGGAAAGTTTCCATTACCTTGGGTCTGCAATCCAAGGGGACATGGAGAGGTATTCAAAGTGGCGGGTTGAGGATCTTACTGGGTTATATTTACGTATAACTCACTCCTTACTAACATGTCCTTGCACATACTTTTGCTAAGGACAGGGCTAGTGGGTGACTAGTTCGTTGAGTAGATTCTGTCGTTGAGGCGAGCCGCCGCATTGTTCGTGGAGGCCATTATTTCAGCTCTACCTATTTTATGTCTTTTATTTCTTTCGGGGTTTGGATTAGAGTGAAATTTGGATTAAAGATTCATTATTTGATTGATGCTTGAATCTTATGATTTAACCACATATTTGTTTGGATAATATATCCCCACTTAATACATTTATTCATGTGTTTGGTTTGCACTTATTTACTCGCAGTGTCTATAAATTTGTTAAGAGTATGAGAATTTGGTTCGCCTGGCGGGTGGTGTTAGTTGGGTGCCAGTCACATCTAGGGGGTACTTTGGGACGTGACACTAGTTGTCAAAATAATATCTCACTAGGAAACTCAATAAGTACAAGATACACAGTGAGAATATAGAGAGATAAATAGGCATAAAGGCTGATGTGCTAATATTTGCAATTAAGGGGAAACCAAAAAACAAATTGCATTATTGCTTCTCCCTTTGGCAGCCAGACTTTGATGGGAAGTTCACACAGGTTGCAATGAACTTAATGACAGCATATTTCGAGGTATATGACATATAACAGTTCTTTATTTCAGATTTCAGTACAATTCAAATTGATCTAGATACTTGAAACAATTTGTAACTCCTAAGAAAATTCTTTTTAAAAGAAGAAAGAAAAGAAAAGAAAAGAAAAGAAAGCTGTAAAGAAAATAATTTTATCTAGTTGCAATTCTGAATGTGAAAAGGCTGAAACACTTGGGAGCAAGCAGCTCAGCAATCAGTAGTAAGTTTGATTGTGCTCTTCAATTTTCCATCTTTAATGACAATTCAGCCTAATTCCGCATGTATACAAGTATGAAAGGTTACAAGACAGTCATTTATCAGTTCAGACTCTCATCCAGGGTAAGGCCATTACTTCTGCTGCTAGCAAAAGTAGGTTGGAATAAGGACAGACTTTGTAGTAGACGTGAGCATATATTTTTCTTTACAATTGGAAGAATAAGTACCCATTTTGAAGTTAACAATTACACTCTAAGCCTCTATTGTTCTCACTTATCTGCTTCCCACACGTGCACATAATTAAGTATAGAATCGCTAAGCAGAACAGACTAAATATAGAAGTCCAGCTGTCCAGGTTCCTTGCTCCACAAGCCATATGCGGTGGCAAGGTTGGCGATTGATCAAGACTGTAACAGCTTATATAAATTTAGTTTAACTCTTTTGATTGGTGTCAAATAAGCGATACAAAAAGTTGTTTGGCATGAGCTTAGTCCAGGACGGCTTTAAGAGAAGATGCTATAAAGTAAATAATTCCTTGGAACCCCAAAGCTAGCTTCATAATGCATATGGTAAGTAGAACTATTTTACCTGATTATGACCCATTGCGGGAGCAGCAGCACAGATCACTTTTGCACTAACTCCAATATGATCAGAAGGCAAGCCAGCATGCCCATCTGTTTAAGAGAAAGAGCAGTCCATTTTGAAAAAAAACAAATAAAACAACTATGTAACAACAAGATTAGACAAAATGATTTTCCACAATAGGAGTGTTTCAACAGAAATTGTGAATTTTTTCAATGAGACAAGTAGGAACTTCAACCCCTTCTTCAACCAATACATAAAATAAATTTTTGCAGCAGAAACCCCTAGTAGAGTCCAAATGCATTTCCAATGCAATTAAACTTCGGAGCGTAATTAACTGGCAGGTAGTCTGGAGTTTGACACATTTAGACCTCCCTGTCTGTCTTTGTTCTAGTCATTATTTTTTCTTAATTTTTAATTAACAAGCTTAGCATTCACATTTTTCCCGACTTATCCAATTCAAAAACCCATTTTTCTAATTAAATTAATGAACAAACATGTAAATTTCCATGTTAACATAGGGCCCTCTTATCTCTTCCTTCTCCGAGCTCTGGTTAATAAAGAAGGAACTGAGAAGAAGGTAACAACTATTGTCATATAGCATAACTCACACTAGGCCATAAATTCTTCTCTAGATGTCACTCAGCATAAAATCGGCTATTGGGACTAATTGTTCTCATACAATGATGAACTGTTTATCACGCCTCCAAAATCCCATCAATAGAGTGTAAAATGAAAATAATAAGGCAACTATTTCACAAGAAGTTGTCCGAAAAATTCAACAATATAAACCAATCCAGGAAAATACTCATGACATCAAGTCTCGCAGAAGAGCAATCCCCCAATTTATAAAATTCTATTCTTAACCAAACCCAAAACACCATTGAGAGTTCGGCACAACACATTATAGTATACAGATGAAGAAGACATTAAATTATGAAAAGAGGGGGGGAGAGAGAGTAAAGAGTACCTCCTCCAAAGCTTCGCGAACAAACAGCGGGAAGCTCCATTCACCGCCAAAGAAACAATTTACACTAGAGCTTTTCTAATAAGATAAGATTTTTTCTGAACACGGAATTGAGAAGAAAACTCGTTTGGTACCCCGCCCGACCAAGGGCATTCTTAGAATTTTGATGTGTAAGTGCTTACGTGTCTGTTTAGCTATGCAGAAATTAGTAATACATGAATTCTAATGCAGAAATTTTTTTTTATTAATTTATTATATTAAAAATTGAATATATGGTATATAACTTAATTTTGAGTTTGGTTTAGAACTGTATCTTGAATTTTTGTAGGACTTTTCTATTTCATTTAATAACTGGAAGATCAAAGTTTCAAGCCTTTTTATTCCTTTTTCATATTTCGTGTCCATTTGCTTAATATAAAAAAAACACAGTTTCTTGTCCATTTCCATGGAAGATCCTATTTGCACCTCCATATATAAAACGAATAAATAAGTATATGAAGCTGTTTGAACTGAATTAACATTTGACATCACCAATTTGCTTATACTGGTTTTTGAGCTAATATATTAGAATCATGTGAATCTCTCGCAAGTTTGAATTGTACACATAAATCAAATCTATTTCTTGATACTTTCAGTTTGAAAAGAGTAGTTTTGTTATTTTGAAATCTTTATCCCTGTATTATTAATCCCGGTATTGTTATTCCATTGATGAATTTGGTACAAAATTACGCTGAAATTGATGTATAAAATAATAAACGGATTACTTATTCTATACTTGGAAATCGCAACCAAACTTTGTATAGCTTAATACAAAATATACTAAGATTATTTCTCTTATACAACATCTTGAACGACCATTTAATTTGATGTGTATGCTATTTTTTTATATGCATCTTGTATTACTTCTTATTATAGTCTGAACCTAAAACAATTGTAAGCGAACTTTGTAAATGTTGAGATCAATCATTAAATACTTATTTAACTCTCATTTTAAGATTATAAATATCATCAATATTTAGGTTAATTTATTGATAATTTAATTAATTAACTATTTAAGTTCCTTTGATGTTTGCTTAACTTATTTCATGTGTGATATATAAAATTTACGTTTGACACAATGGAACGTATAAGTTTTTCTAAAAGGGTATCATCATGATGGGTTCATCCCATAATTTAAGAAAATGTCTTTATTCCTTTGCTAAAGACTTCTAAGCCTTTTTCTAAATTGACAGCCACCGTTTTTTTTGAATTGCTCAAATTGAAGAGTTTGAAAATTTCTTTCTTTCTTTTGATGTCACTGATGACATCCGTAGGGCGTATAGAATTTCTATAAATAGAGAGCTTCTAAGCCATTTGTAACATACCAACAAAGAGAGAAAGAAAGAGTGAGGCATCACTGACAGGGTATAAGAAAATAGTCTATGAGAAAAAATAAAGAGTGAGTGATATTGTAGTGAGATTGGAATATCAAAAGAGGGTCATTTCTTTTGAGTATTGTAGTGGTCTTTGGAGTATTTTACTCGGACCTACAAAGTGTAAAATTACTTGCTATAGTGATATCAGTTGCTCCCTTCGGGGTCGTGGTTTTTTTCCCTTATTCAAAAGGGTTTTTCACGTAAAAATTTTGGTATTGTTGTAACTCTTTTTAATTATCGTATCTCGATGCTATGATATTATTCTGCTTTTATTACCGTGAATATTATCTCTATGGGGGGGTTATTCCCAACAACTGATATCAGAGCTTTTTGGCATCAGCATCTAGTACCTTGTGTAATCCTTGTTGGATGAGCAGATCCCTCATCCTTCTTTGCCATGTTGAAAAACTGCTATCTCCGTTAAATTTTGCTACCTCGTACTTTACTCCGGCATTTTTAGTTTTTACTGAGTATAGTACTACCGACAGTGAATAATATTTCTGTGAACGAGCAGAACCTGTGCTCTCATACCAGTTGTTGGGAATAAAAACCCCACAGAAATAATATTTACGGTAATAAAAGCAGAATAATATCGTAGCACCGAGATACAGTAATTAAAAAGAATTACAACGACACCAAGATTATTACGTGAAAAATCCTTTTGAATAAGGGAAAAAAACCACGGCCCTCAGGGGAGCAACTGATATCACAACAGCATTTTACTATGCCATACCGGTAAGAGAAATGTTTTGCAGATATGTAGCAGGTGATTTTGGAACTCTAAGAATGGGTAACACGAGTTAGTCAAAGATTGCGGGGGTTGGTGACATTTGTATCAAGACAAATATCGGATGCACATTGGTTCTAAAGGAGGTGCGGCATGTACCTGATTTGCGGATGAACTTGATCTCGGGAATTGCTTTAGACCGAGATGGATACGAGAACTATTTTGCAAATCAAAAATGGAAACTCACCAAGGGATCATCAGTGATTGCAATGGGAGTTGCTCGTGGTACGTTGTACATGACAAATGCAGAAATATGCCAAGGTGAGTTGAATGCGGTACAAGATGAGATTTCTGCAGATTTGTAGCACAAAAGAATGGGTCATATGAGCGAGAAGGGATTGTAGATTCTTGCTATAAAATCACTCATTTCTTATGCCAAAAGTACAACGGTAAAACCTTGTGACTAATGTTTATTTGGTAAGCAACATAGAGTCTCATTTCAGATATCATCTGAAAGAAAATTGAATATACTTGATTTGATATATTCTGATGTATGTGGTCCAGAAAATTAAATCGATTGGCGGTAATAAATATTTTGTTACTTTTATTGATGATGCTTCACAAAAATTATGGGTTTATATTTTGAAAACCAAAGATCAGGTGTTTCAAGTTTTCCAGAAGTTTCATGCTATGGTGGAAAGGGAGACAAGCCAAAAGCTAAAGCGTCTCCGAAGTGACAATGGAGGTGAGTACACTTCAAGGAAATTTGAAGAGTATTGTTCAATCCGTGGGATCAGACATGAAAAGACTGTTCCTGAACCCCACAACATAATGGCGTAGCCGAAAGGATGAACTGCACCATTGTGGAGAAGGTGAGAAGCATGCTCAGAATGGCTAAACTGCCTAAGTCATTCTGGGGCGAAGCAGTTCAGACAACCTATTACCAAATCAATAGGAGTCCATCAGTTCCGTTGGCGTTTGATATCCCAGAGAGAGTTTGGACCAACAAAGAGATGTCCTACTCGCATATGAAGGTGTTCGGTTGCAGAGCTTTTGCACATGTACCAAAGGAGCAGAGAACAAAGCCGGATGGTAAATCTGTTCCCAGCATATTCATCGGATATGGAGATGAAGAGTTCGGATACAGATTGTGGGATCATGTAAAGAAGAAGGTCATCAGAAGCAGAGATGTAGTCTTCCGAGAAAGTGAAGTTAGAACTGCTGATGATATGCCAGAGAAGGCCAAGAATGATATAATTCCTAACCTTGTTACTATTCCTTCTACTTCTAACAATCGCACAAGTGCGGAAAGTAGGACCGACGAGGTTGCCGAGTAGGGGGAGCAACCTGGTGAGGTTATTGAGCAGGGGGAGCAACTTGATAATGATGTCGAGCAAGTAGAGTACCCTACTCAGGAAGAAGAACAACCTTAACCTCTGAGGAGATCAGAGAGGCCAAGGGTAGAGTCATGCAAGTACCCTTCCAAAGAGTATGTCCTCATCAGTGATGAAGGGGAGCCAGAAAGTCTTACTCATCTAGAAAAGAACCAGTGGATGAAAGTCATGCAAGAGGAGATAGAATCTCTACATAAAAATGGCATGTACAAGCTGGTTGAACTTCCAAAGGGAAAAAGACCACTCAAATGCAAATGGGTCTTTAAACTCAAGAAAGATAAAAATGGCAAGCTTGTCAGATACAAAGCTCGATTGGTGGTAAAAGGCTTCGAGCAGAAGAAAGGTATTGATTTTGATGAAATTTTCTCACTTGTTGTTAAAATGTCTTTTATTTGAACAATCTTGAGCTTAGCAGCTAGCCTAGATCTTGAAGTGGAGCAGCTGGAAACTGCATTCTTTCACGGAGATTTGGAAGAGGAGATCTATATGGAACAGCCAAAAGGATTTGAAGTAGCTGAAAGGAAACACATGGTGTGCAAACTGAATAAGAGTCTTTATGGGTTGAAACAGACACCAAGGCAGTGGTACAAGAAGTTTGACTCATTCATGAAAAGTTAAACTTACACAAAGACATATTATGATCCATGTGTATACTTCAAAAGTTTTTCTGATAATAACTTTATTATATTGTTGTTGTATGTGGATGACATGTTGATTATAGGAAAAGACACGGGGCTGATCGCAAAGTTGAAGAGAGATCTGTCCAAGTCATTTGATATGAAGGACTTGGGCCAGCATAACAAATTTTGGGTATGAAGATAGTTCGAGAGCGAACAAGTAGAAAGTTGTGGCTGTCTCAGGAGAAGTACATTGAACGTGTACTGGAACGCTTCAACATGAAGAATGCTTAGCCAGTCAGTACACTTCTTGCTAGTCATCTAAAGTTGAGCAAGAAGATGTGTCCTACAACAGTGGAGGAGAAAGGGAACATGGCTAGAGTTCCTTATTCTTCAGCAGTCGGAAGCTTGATGTATGGAATGGTATGCACCATACCTGATATTGCTCATGCAGTTGATGTTGTTGGCAGATTCCTTGAAAATCCTGGAAAGGAACATTGGGAAGCAGTCAGTGAATACTCAGGTACATAAGAGGTACTGCAGGAGATTGCTTGTGTTTTGGAGGATCTGATCCAATCTTGAAGGGCTACAAAGATGCTGATATGACAGGTGATTTTGATAATCATAAATTTGCTACAGGATACTTGTTCACATTTTTAGGGGGATCTATATCATGGAAGTCGAAGTTACAGAAGTGTGTTGCACTCTCTACAACTGAAATAGAGTATATTGCCGCTACTGAACCTGGCAAGGAGATGGTTTGGCTGAAACGGTTCCTTCGAGAGCTTGGACTACATCAAAATGAGTATGTCGTCTATTGTGACAGTCAAAGTGCAATAGACCTGAGAAAAAGCATCATGTATCAAGCAAGGATGAAACATATCAACGTGAGATATCATTGGATTTGAGAAAGAATAGAGGATAGATCTATAAAGGTCAAGAAGATCCATACAAGTGAGAATCCTTCGGATATGTTGACAAAGGTGGTACCAAGAGACAAGTTCGAGCTATGCAAAGAACTTGTCGGCATGCACTCAAACTAGAAATTCCAGTGTTACCTCCTTCAGGCGAATGAGACTGGAAGGGGAGATTTGATGGGTCCATCCCATAATTTAAGGAAATGTCTTTATTCTTTTGATAAATACTTCTAAGTCTTTTTTCTAAATTGGCAGCCATGGTTTTTTTTGAATTGCTCAAATTGAAGAGTTTGAAAATTTCTTTCTTTCTTTTGATGTCACTTATGACATCTATAGGGCGTATAGAATTTATATAAATAGTGAGCTTATAAGCCATTTGTACATACCAACAAAGAGAGAAAGAAAGAGTGAGGCATCACAGACAAGGTATAAGAAAATAGTCTGTGAGAAAAAATAGAGAGTGAGCGATATTGTAGTGAGGTTAGAATATCAAAAGAGGGTTATTTATTTTGAGTGTTGTAGTGGTCTTTGGGGTATTTACTAGAACCTACAAAGTATAAAATTCCTTGCTATAGTGATATCAGTTGCTCCCCTCGGGGCCGTGGTTTTTTCCCTTATTCAAAAGGGTTTTTCACGTAAAGATCTTGGTGTCGTCGTAACTCTTTTTAATTACTGTATCTCAGTGCTACGATATTATTTCACTTTTATTACCGTGAATATTATTTTCGTAGAATCATTGAGGTGCTAAGATGTGATATCCGGTTCAGCATGGCACGAGAGTTAGAGTCAGATGTTCTATTTTAGCAGGTGGTGGGAATCGCCCTCCGATTAGAGGGCATGTGGGACCAGGAGAGAGAGGACGGGTGGGGTCAAGAGAGAGAGGACATGGAGGCTAGGAGGACTCGTATACCGGAGAGATCTACTGGTCCATATTTTGGAGGCAGGGTATGGCATGGTAGAGATTTTATGGGTCAGCCAGTTCAGTTTACACTTCAGGCTCCGCACGGTGTCCCAGGTGCCCATGGGTCTCAGATTACCCGTACCGCACAGTTTCCACAGCCACGTCAGTAGAGAGGTTGCTTCGAGTGCGGAGATACCAGCCACATGGTGAGAGATTGTCCCAGCCTCCGGACAGATGTATCACAGTGGGGTATTTGGGCGAGTAGAGAGGTTTGTACACCACTCATGTGTTTATCCCTGTTGGGAGATTTGATAGTGTTAGCTCGTGTCTAGCATTTTGTTTTGTACACTATTGAGGGCTAAGAGTCCAAATGTGACTTTCTGTTACTCACTACTGTGGATTTTGATATAAATTCAGGATAGTTTTGTTAAAGTGTATGAATTATATGCCCTTACGGTATGGGGGGTTCATTGTGTGTTGTGAAATTGTTTCATGGAATTTATTAAAAAGAATAAAGAAAGGTAATGGAAAAATTTCAGTTGGCACAATATGCAAAATACTTGTGATTCAAAGATGAGGACGAGATCCTCGCATTTTTATATGATGTGAAATATTTAAACCGGACTACAAGCCGCAGTGAAAGTTATATAAGGACGAGGTCCTTGTGGTGAAAAATTTATGTGTTTAAATTCTTCCTTTGTGAAATTTAAATTTGTACTATAGTATTAATAGGGAGTCATGCTTGTTAGGCTTATTTGATAAATTCTTGTGCATATTTAGCCATATTCGTGATGTGAATAGTGAGTTTTAGCCTACGAGGTGAGTGCCCAGGTGGTGTTAAACATGACTCATTAAGTCGGATAAATAATTATGAGGTCTTTATGCCTCACATTTTGTCGTCAGTGTTGTAAAAATTTGAAACGAGATTTTGGTTAATATGAGTTTAATTGACGATGCTGAGATTGTTTATGAACAATTTTATGACCCTAGATGTGGTTATGGGCATACATATGATGTGTGCGTAGGCACAAAATTTTTACAATCGGTTGAAACTAATACCGTGTGGTGATGTAAAAAATCAGGCCTTTTGGAAATGTTTGAAGTGTAAGAAATTGGTTTTAAAGTTTATAAATATGGATAAAAGAAATAATCTAGACTGAGATGGTGTTGTTGGACCACGTTAAAATTTCGGTGACGTGGACTCATCGCGAGTAGGTGTGTAATAGTACACTCAGTAGTCTAATGTCCTCCGCAAAATTCTTGGCACGTTCGAGGACGAACGTGTGTTTTAAGAGGGGGAGAATGTAACGACCTGACTTGTCGTTTTGAGAATCTACGTTTCGTTCAGTGACTTAAGGTCCTGAGCAGCTTTGTAATGTGCATTATGACTTGCGTGTATGGTCGAGTTGGTTTTCGGATGATACAAGATTAAATTGAAAGAACAATTCTCATTTTTGAAGCTTAAGTGAAAAGAGTTGATCGGAGTTTGACTTTTGAACAAACGAATTCGGAAAAGAGTTTTGATGAGTCCAATAGCTCTGTATGGTGATTTTGGACTTAGAAGCGTGTCCGAAAATTTATTTGGAAGTCAGTAACTAAATTAGGCTTGAAATGGCTAAAATAAAAATTTAAGTTTGGAAGTTTGACCGGGGAGTTGACTTTGTGATATCGGAGTCGGAATCCAGTTCTAAAACTTTTTATAGCTTCGTTATATCATTTACGACTTGTGTGTAAAATTTGATGTCAATCAGACTTGATTTGATAGGTTTTGGCATCGAATGTAGAAGTTAAAAATTCTTAAGTTCCTTAAGCTTGAATTGGGGTATGATTCGTGATTTTAGCGTTGTTTTATGTGATTTGAGGTTTTAACTAAATTCGTATGATATTTTAGGACTTATTGGTGTATTTGGTTGAGGTCTTGAGGGCATCGAGTGAGTTTCGGATGGTTAACGGTTTAAAATTTGGACTTAAATAGCTGCTGGAATTTTTCTGCTGGAAATCGGGGCTGGAAATCGAGATCGAGGCTGGGAAATCGAGGACAGGAAATCAAGGGCAGCATCTGGACAGAAACTTTAAGTTATAAAAAGGGACTTCGTCCCATTTTCTATTTTTGACAAATTGGAGCTTGGGGAGAAGCGATTTTTGAGAGATTTTCACAGGGAAAACATCGGGATAAGTGATTCTAACTCGGATTTGGTCAATATACACGAATATATCATTGTTTTCATGTTTTGAGATGGAAACTTGGGGAAGATTGTAGAAATTTCATAAAACGAATTTTTGAGATTCTGATGTCGATTCGTAGTCGGATTTGAGTGAAACTAGTATGGTTGGACTTGTAATTGAATGGGTTGTCGGATTTTGTGAGTTTCGTCGGATTCCAAGACGTGGGCTCCACAGGCGATTTTTGAGTTAAATTTCGGATTTTGTTGGAAAATTTATATTTTCATATGGAATAAATTCCAATAATTTGTATTGATTGAATCGAATTAATTATGACTAGATACGAGATTTTCGGAGGCTAATTAGCGAGGCAAAGGCATATCAGAGTAAAGAATTACCCGGTTTGAGGTAAGTATCTTGCCTAACTTTGAGTGGGAGAAATTACCCCTTAGGCATTGAGTCTTATGTGGAAATTATAAAATTGAAAATCATGTACGCGAGGTGACGAGTACGTACTTGGTTTATATGTGCAAATTACATTAGTTAAAATTCGTAGACGCCCTTATGTGTTAAATTGGAAATTTGTTGGCACTTAATTAATCCTTTATATGTCATACCCCATTCCTTGTTTGCCGAGCTTGTTTTTATATGATAATTTAGCGTGATTGCTACTGGGATTTGTATGTGAATTCTGTGTGTTTGTTGATTTGATATTTCTTGAAAATAATCGCCTTATGGATTTTTCACCGATAAATAAGTAATTTAAATAAGTTTAAATTGAGGCATTAATATAATTATCTAAAAACTTAGATTTAAGAAGGCATTATTCCTTGATGAATTACTTTCCAATTCATATGGCTGAAATTGATATTGAGTTGTAAAGGCCGTAAATCATATTGAGGCAAAGTGTTAAATTGTAAAATATTATTCTGTTGAGTTGTTCATTCCCGTATATTTTGTTAAGATTTTGGGCACATTATGGTTAAGCCATAGACTCCTTATTGTGGAATGAATGTGTCTTTGATTTCTATGGCAGGTTATAATATTTGTGCACTTGAGGTACAATTTATGAGATGTTGTGATATTGGCATGTGATATAGTTGGGAGGTTTGTTCGAGTGTTTGTACGAGGTTTATGCCATGCTATTATTACTATTGATTATGCACATGCGGCGTGATAAAGCGGGCTATGTATATGTGTGTGTGTGTGTGAGTGAGAGAGAGAGAGAGAGAGAGAGAGAGTTTGCGCATGCGGCGAGACAAGGTGAGAATATTATTATGCACGTGCGGCGAGACAAGACAGGCATTTACTTTATTATTGCACACGTGGCGAGACAAGGTGGGATATGTCGGGGATTGATTTGTGATGACTTGTAATGGCTTGGGGGAATTGTTATTGAAATTTATTTATGATATGGGACTACGAGGCAATACCTCGGGTGTGTCCTTTTGTCGATATTTCTCTATTGCTGCACTTGCCTTTGGTTATTTTGTTTTTCCGTAATATCTAAATTTTTGTGTTTTCCGTGATGTATTATTTGATTTAATATTAAGTGTTTTGTATTTTTTGTTGTATTGTGTTGGCTTTGCCTTTTTTGTACGAGACTTTGAGGATTTGTATTTCTAGTTTGTACTTGTTCTTAATGATTGAGTTGTTTTAAATAAAAGAAATTTCTATTATGTTTTAATTTAATAAGGTTTATATCCAAATAAGTAGCTTATCTGATACTTTATTTTAATTGAAATGTCATTTTCTTCACTCAAACTATTTCAAAAAAGTGTATATATATATATATATACTCATTTCCTTATTAAATTCTTACTTGGTTTAAAAATTGTAACCTTACTTTATTGAAAATAAATTGATCGTACAGATTTGATGCATTGATATATTTGGCACGAGAGTTGTCCATGCGATTGTGATAGAGATATGGGCATAAGGTACCTTGAGAATATGAAAGGGGGCTGAGACCTGTATTTTATGATTTTTATTTAAGGATTATTTATTTGAAGAAATATATTCAGAGGGTATTTATTCGAAAAAGTCATATGTGAAAGATTTATATTTGAAGGACTTGTTTAATTGGTTGTACTTATGTTTCTTACTCGTCTGAGTAATAATTATGGTATTCTTGCTGCCTTGCTGTTTATGTCACTAGTTGCTTATTGTTGCTATCATTGCTAATTGTTCCCTATTATTTTTGTATGTTGTATTGCACAAGTTATTTGACTAGTGAGTGTCTTGACTGTACCTCGTCACTGCTCTACCGAGGTTAGTCTTGATACTTATTGGGTACCGACTGTGGTGTACTCATACTACACTTCGGTACATTTTTGTGCAGAGCCGGGTAAATTGGAGTCAGTTGATCACTAGCTAGCTGTACGGATCTTGCTGTGGAGACTCAAGGTAAACCTGTTGTTGCGTTCGCAGGCTTCGGCATTACCTTCTGATATTGTTCTCACACTGTTTTATCTCTACTTCAAAATAGTTGTATTTATATGTTTTTTAGTAACTCAGTAGAGCTTATGACTTGTACTACCGATTTTGGGATTGTAAGTATTGTATATAGATTCTTATTTCGTATTTGTTGGTCGTTAATTAATATTGTTATTATTTCAGCAAATGTTAGGCTTACCTAGCCCTTAAGACTAGGTGCCATCACGATATCCTACGGAGGGAGATTTGGGTCGTGTCACGACCCGAAATTCCCACCTTCGGACCGTGATGGCGCCTACCATTTCACTTGCTAGGCAAGCAAACGTTAGAATAATATTAACCATTTTAAAATAATTTTTAAATGTATTAATAACAAGGAAACAAATGCGGAAGCAAAGTTTGAAATATAGTGAAATAATCCATCAAACAGCAGTATCTAAATACCATCCCAGAATTGGTGACACAAGTGCACGAGCTTCTAGAATAAATATAAATAAAGGTCTGAATAAAATAAAACTGTCTGA
>AWOL01S0103574.1:0-11629 GCA_000715115.1 Nicotiana otophora | reverse complement strand
AAGAAACGGTAGAACCAATTCACAAGGAATAACCACAGTAAAGAATGCTAGGCGTAAAGAGAAAAACTCAATAAAGGGATAACTAATATGTAGCAACGATCCCACAATATACACTTCAATAACAGGGAAGCTAACACGAATCAAATAATGCCAAATAAAACAAGTCGACTAAAATATAGGATATCTAAACTTCTTTTAAGGTTGAGGAAATTACGAAGAATATTCAACAATTCAATTAAGGATAAGCAGTGGAAAAATAATCATAACCTCAATTAAGATTGAACAATTATAGGATGAAATAATATAAATTTCAAATAAAGATAAGCAGTTATGAAAAGATAGCATGGCTATAAAAGAGATAACAGTTTCAGTTAAGGCACATATGAATCAAGTAACAATAATAGTGTGTCATGAAGCAATTGATTCTAATTAAGCAGGTAGATATGAATCTAGCAATTAAGATATATAATTATAATAAGAACAACTGCATATTCAATGAATACAAGGACCTAAGAAGCCTAAAAGGCCAACTTCCCACAAATAAGTATGTGCACGCACTCGTCACCTCGTGTACACGGACTACAATCAACGTAGAAGACTCAAATCCTTAGGGGAAGTTTCCCACACAAGGTTAGGCAAGATACTTACCTCGAACCAAGCTCAAACAATCGGTCACAATGCCTTTCCATGAATATCCGGCTCTGAATGGCNAAATCCCCCACACAAGGTTAGGTAAGATACTTACCTCGAACCAAGCTCAAACAATCGGTCACAATGCCTTTCCATGAATATCCGGCTCTGAATGGCCCAAATCTAGCCAAACATAATTGCATAACATGAATACAACAATAATAGACTTATCTAATCAATGAAATTAATATTTTAATAAAAATTCCGAAATTCGCCCTAAAAGGTCGACCAGGGTCCACGTCTCGGAATCGGATAAAAATCACAAAATATGAACATCCATTCACTCATGAGTCCAACCATATAAGAATTACTCAAATCCGACCACAAATCCCCTTTCAAAACTCGAAATTTTTATTGAAGAAGTTCTTCCAATTTTTTCCAATTTCAACCCTAAAACTCTGAAATTAAATGGAGAAAACAACTATAGATTAATAGAATACAATCAAAAACGAGTTAGGAATCATTACCCCAAAGCTTCCTCTGCAAATCCCTCAAACAATCGCCAAATTTTGAGCTCTCAAGTCCAAAAATGAAGAATGAAACCAAACCCTCGAAATTCTCTTTTCTGCCCAGGCGTGACCGCACCTGCGACATAATTAGCCGCATCTGTGCGACCGCAGGTGCGCATGTCCAAATCGCACCTGCACTTCCTCTCGCTTCTGCGTGCCAAAATTTGCTTCTGCGGAGTCGCTGATGCACACAAATTCTCCGCACCTGCGGAGACTGTCATGTCCAGCTCTTCTCGCACCTGCGCCTCAACCTTCGCATTTGCGGGCATCGCAGATGCGGAATTTCCCTCGCACCTGCGACCCCTGGCACTCCATTTTTTCGCTTTTGCGCTTGCCTCTCCGCACGTGCGCTCCCGCACCTGCGGTCTCTTCACCGCAGGTGCGAAAATACCAGAAGCCTGAAGACTTAGCAGTAACACAAATCAAACTTTTAATCCGTTAAGCACCCGAAACTCACCCGAGGCCCCCGGGACCTCAACCAAACATGCCAACCAATCTTAAAACACCATACGAACTTAGTCGAGCCCTCAAATCACATCAACTAAAGTTGAAAGCACGCATCGCACCATGAATCAAACTTATAAATTTTTAAATCTTTCAACTTCTAAAACCCGTGCCGAAACCTATCAAATCAACCCGGAATGACGTCAACTTTTGCAGGCAAGTCCCAAATAACATAACGGAGCTATTTTAACTCTCAAAATTGCATTCCGACCTCGATATCAAAACGTCCACTTCCGGTCCAAATCTCCAAAAATTTGAGTCCAAAATCTCCCAACGAAGTTAATGAAACTGACGGAACTCCATTCCGGAGTCGTCTTCACATAGTTCCGACTACGGTCAAAATCTTAAGACGTAAGCTTCTGTTTTAGGGACTAAGTATCCCAAATCACTCTGAATCACTCGGTAATTGAATTCAACCACGCACGTAAGTCAAAGCACATAATACGAAGTTGCTCGGGGCCTTATGCCGCCGGATGGGATTTAAATTCTCAAAACGACCGACCGGGTCGTTACATCACCGAACTATGCGGATTTAATTCTCACCGGATGTGAGATACGTAGGCAACCTCCATCGGGTTCAGCCCACATTTTTCAAAAAAAAAAAAGAAGCTATTTTTGTCACCTTTTACTATTTTGTCTCTCGTATTCCGGGCGTTTTGCCAAGATAGCCTTTGAACCTCCCTCGGGAGTACCGAAGGGCCGTTTTCATAAAAATAGCCTTTTAATTTATTTTGTCTACTTTTTATCATTTTTTCCCTATATTTGATCCTTTTTGCCAAGACATACTTTAAGCCTTCCATGGAAGTATCATAGGGTTATTTTCGTAATAATAGCCATTTTTCCTACTTTTATCATTTCATCTTTTGTGTTGGCTAATTTCAAAAAAACAAATCGAGCCTTAATCCTTTTTTATCTTTTGCATATAGTTTAGGCAAGTCATGACCCCCTTTTATCTTATTCTTAGGTTCACCATGAATTCTCCATAAATAAGCAGTCAGAAAAGGGTAAGGGACGAGACACCTCCTATGTTCTTGATCAGAGATAAGACCCCGAGTAGTCTCCGTAATTGGTGGCTTAGTTTTGCTACATGGGAACGGAATAAAGTATTTAAGCACCTCAGGTTCCTCACAAACATCATGGGAATTAAGCCTAACAGAGATTTAATCGAGTCCCTAGTGGGTTTTTGGGACCCCGTAAACAATGTCTTCAGGTTCAAAGATTTTGAAATGACACCTACATTGGAAGAATTAGGTGGGTTTACCGGATTGGGGAGAGACTTTCTTAGGAAAAGCCTGCTGCTCTGAGAAAAGTTAGTGTGAATAACTTTTTGAAAAAGTTATGCCTCCGTCGAATTCCAATGGGTTGCTTGGACGAAGATTGGGTTCTGTTGGAGTATTTCTATGAAAGATTTAGGGACGAGAAAGGGTTTGAGAACTTCTCGGGCACAAAATTCGTCAACCAATTGAGTTACGACGCATGGAGGGAGTTGAGAATCTTCGCGTTCATTTCTGGGGGCCATGGTGTTTCCAGAGCGTGGTGGGCGCATCAAAATTCGATTGGCTGCGGTAGTCTCGTATTTGCAAAGTAGCATGGATCATACCATTCTTCCCATGATTCTAGGAGATATTTTCGAGCTTTGACCCGTTGCCAAGAGGGTAAAGATTACTTCGAGGGATGTTATATTCTGCTGCAGATGTGGTTCATAAAGCACCTTTATCATCATCCAATAGTAGTAAATTTCAATGATAATTGGCTAAATAACATTGGATATCACCCAAACAGAGCTTCAAATTGTAATCTTCAATAGGGGGTGAGGTCCTGGCAAACATTACTTGTTCTTTAAGTGCTGATAGAATCACTTGGAGCTATTATTGGTTCCCTTCTGCTAGGGTCATGCATATGTTGACGTATATCTCGTTCTTTATACTCATGGGTTTCAGAGGCTTCCAACCCTACGCACCCATACGTGTTATGTGACAGCTTGGAAGAAAGCAAAAGAGGCACCCGATTGAAGACATGCTTCCGTTTGTGTGGGAATTCAAGGGAAAGGAACTTCCAAGGGATACATATGCACAAAAGGTTTGGTTCGGTGGTCGATTTTCTGACTTGGACGAGATGGTAGCTGATCATGAACGTGGGGAGGTAAGCTTCACATACCTTGAGTGGTTTCACAACCAGGCTATCCCAGAGCAAAGGCCAGAAAGACCCATATAGAACGTATTTGATTGGGAGGAAGAGATCAAGGCCAGAGTTAGAGAAACCGGAAGGGAAGTGGAACAAGAGTACCAATCCCGTATTGACATTTTACAAGAAGATAAGGACATTTTGGAAAAATCCACGGACATACAACAGGTTGATTTCGAGCGGGAAAAGGCTCAGTGGGCACAAGAGAGGCGAGCACTCAAAGCTCAATTTAGACAGAAAAAAGTGATTACTACCGCTCAACAACATGAAGAAAGAGAAACCCAATTTAAGATGGCCTGGGATCATGAGCGCAAAGGTTTTGCTCCATTAATCCAAGGTCTGAGGATCAGATAGGGGGAGTTGAGTCAAGCAAGGAGCGCCATGTAACACCCCGGAACATTTCGAAGTACTTAAGTGTAAAGCCCGGTAAACAATTTACAAAAAGAAAATAATATTTCGTGGTGCCGAATTAGGCTTTCGTGCTCGTCGTAGCTCGGACTCTTTGGGTTGAACAATACACCGAAAAGTAAAGAAAAATATTTGTCAATGAAATGTATTTCTGCGGTCCAATTATGTAACCGTAGAATTACTCTGCGGACCGCATAATGGCTGTAGAGTGAGGCAGTTAATTGGGCCAGTTGGAAGCAATTATGCGGTCGACTATGCGACCGCATAACAGTTATGCGCACCGCACAGTGACCGAAGACACGGATAGATTTTTGGTCGTTTTGGACACCAATTATGCGACCGATATGCGGTCTGCATAATCATTATACGGTCGCATATGCGACCGCAGAACCTGTTCCAGAGATTCATTTTTGGGTTTTAAAAACCCGACCCTACTTCGTTAAATACACATTTTGGGTCATTTTTGAGCTATAATATGACATTTTACAATGCGAGAGAGTGCCCTAGAGTGAGAAGGTGTTCTTCAATAATTGTTCTTCAATACTTGCTCAAGTTTTGGAAGACTAAGAATGGAAACTCAATAGGTCTTCATCCTAGAGGTAAGATTCTATACCCTGACCCTCAATTTCGAATTTTGTCTAGAAGTGGGTAATTAGCAAGATAATTTTGGGCATGAGAGTTGTTTATTTTACATGTATTTGTTATCAAAGGTGTATGAAGATTACTGAGTTAAAAATGGTAAAGATTGGGTTGTGGGATGATGGAATTCTCCATAAAAAGGACCTTAAAACTTTATGCACACCTAGTGTTTAATAAAATACTCAAATGAGCTAGAACCATGATCGTCTTCTTAATTTTGATTCAACTTGTTATATTTCTAAAATAGATTGAAGTTGCTAAGAATTCCGAAACATTTAGAGTGTAAGGAAGCTCAAGTGAGGTATGTTGGCTAAACTCTTCTTTAAGAATTGGAATCCCCATTATCTTTGTAAGTTCCAAGATATTGATGACAAATCGAGTATTCCGATAAGTTTTGTGATAAGGATACATATTCAATTCGTGTTTCAAATTCTCTTATCATATTATATTATAAGTTGAGGATGTGTTCCAAAAATATGGATTGTGTATGCACATGTTATAATTTCAAGTCATGATTTATGTGGAAGTTATTATGCAAAGTTGTGCAGAGATTGTGATTGTGACACACCTCCACCCGTATATTTTGGGGTGAGGCGGCATGACCGTTTTGTGTAGGGATTATGGTATTGTGGGATTATACCTCCACCCGCATACATTGGGGTGAGGCAGTACGACTGCTTTGTGTATAGTTTTGGTATTGTTGTTACACCACCACCCATATATATATTAGGGTGAGGTGGCATAGACGCTTTGTGTAGGTATTGGTATCGTTGATGTATTTCCATCCACATACATTGGGGTGAGGCGGCATAGCCGCTTTGTGTAGGTTCTTTGTACTGTGGTTATACATCCACCCACACATATTGGGGTGAGGCGGCCAGGCCACTTGAGTAGAGTTGTGGTATTGTACTTACACCTCCACCTGCATTCATCGGGTGAGGCGATGGGGCCGCTTTGTATGAGGATGGTTAAATAGGATCTCATCTTAAATACTATAAATGATATTGATAGCTCTTAATAAGCTTGCTCTGGTTTAAACGGTTAGCTATATCATGCTATTGTCGCCCTGATTCATCATATTCATATTGTATTTCTAAATTCTTAAATTGGTGTTTAGTGTTCATACTAGTACTATTCGACGGTACTAACGTCGCTTTTGCCGGGAGCGCTGCATCTTTAAATGGATGCAGGTGGTTCCACATGGGTCATGTATCTTTTGTTCCTTGTGTGTTCTGTTTGAGGTATAGCAGGGGCCTTGTTGCCGGCATTATCATTGTACTCTTTCTTACCTATAGAGGCTCTATAGACATAGTGTGGGTTGTGTATTGGTGCTGGGAAAGACAAACTATGTTATGTTGTGGTTGTATTATTTGTTCCATTTGAGACTTTAAAAATTATGAAAACTATTGATAATGAATTGGTATTGTAAACATGTTCATGTTGTGTCTAATTAATGAAAATATGCATTATCTCTATTTGTGGATGGGTTTGGGTAGAAGAAAATCTAACAGGCTTGCTCGGTCGGGTTCACTCGATTGAGCGCCGGTCGTGCTCCTTGGTTTTAGGGCATGACACGCCAGATCGTGGAGTTTGAAATAGAAATACATCATTACCAAAGTATGATCTAGAAATTCGATGCCAAAGAAATATGGCCTTAGAGAGCGAGCATGATGCGCTGGATCTAGCTGAGAACTGTGGTCAACGAAATTAAGAGTTGTATTTGGCTTAGGAACAAATTAAGGGAAAGATCCTCGAGGTAGCCACACACACCTCCCGAGCATGCAGGAGTTTCTAGGGAATAATGCCTGAGCGATTTGCAGAAGTATCAATGAACGTTGGCCCGTCACATATCTACAGACTTAGAGAGGATATATCGTGATGTTGGGGGTCAGTCGCAGGAATAAGTGCCTTGACTATAGTGATGCCGTTGGATTCTCCTGCAAAGATCAGAGTCTCTTTTACTTGACAGTCCATTTTGATTGTTCATTTGTTGTCATTGAGTCTGTGAGTGTTTTTTGGTGTGTTGAGTCTTGTTATTTCGCTTTTCATCTTAAAAACGTCTGCTTTTGAGTCGAGTCTGGTCTTGTTTAGAGGTTCGTCTTTATGTAATTTTTTGTTTTTAGGTCTTGTATTAAAAAAAATTGCCATGTCCCTGAACTACGTAATGATCTGATTCATGCGGCGACATGATACGTAGGAAACCCCCAAAAGGTTTGATCAAATATTTTTCAATGACTCTAAAATGAGGGATCAAAATGAGGTGAGTGAAAAGAAAAATGAAAAAAGAGGAGCAGCCTTATAACCCGAAATAAAACATGAAGACTTCCAAAAGCATATTAGAGATGGTGATAATTTTAAGAGCATAGCATATTTATGTGTGATTCGTATCTGTAAAATGCTTAACCCTAACACGTTTGTTGCCTCTTATATAGTAAGCTTAAGGTGGTTGGTTTGTGGTGAAACTGGCAACACATCATTACTTCACCAGCTCTAAGGGAACGATATTAATGGCTAACAATGATGAAATCGAGCTGGTCAGCGATGACCCCCAGGGTCACCCTGATGTATATCAATCTTGGGTTTCTGGGCAGCCTCCACCCCGGGGTCCCTCAGAGGGAACTTTCACCGTACACCTGGCTACTCAACCAACTCTCCATTAGACGAGCGATCACATTCTACCACCAGGGTATGTGCCAAACTATATCCTCCATGATGCTCCTGGTACCTCTAATGTGCGATCTCCGTCGCACCGGTCAGGAATACTCATATAGTCGTGTCTGGCGCACCGGTATACACAATCCCTCCACCACCTCCTGTGATGAGGTCAAATAATGAGCCACCATCTCATGCTAATGATGGCCAATACTACTCTCCAAATATGGCTTTCGGTGTCTCGGTTCCATACAATCAGACCCCTCAGTATGAGTCACTAGTAAAAAATGAAAAGCCTGCCAAGATGGTTGAGCGGGATGAGATGGCCAGGAAAATGAAAAGTCTTGAACAAGAACATAAAGAACATACAGGGACTAGGTGGTCACAAAAGTGTTTCGTTCAGTGATTTATGCATGTTCCCTCACATCTATTTGCCACCAGGGTTTAAGACCCCAAAATTTGAGAAGTGTGATGGACACGGTGTCCCTATCGCCCACTTGAAAAGGTACTGCAACCAGCTGAGGGGTGCAGGGGGAAAAGAATAATTGCTTGATGGCTTATTTTGGGGAAAGTCTTATGGGGGTAGGATCTGAATGGTCCATTGACCAAGATATCTCTCACTGGCATGTTTGGGACGCCATGGCCTAGGCCTTCGTCAAACAATTTCAATACAACATTGATATTGCGCCGGATCACAATTCCCTATCCAATATGAAGAAAAAGCTGACTGAAAGCTTTAGGGAGTATGCAATCAAGTGGAGGGAGCAAAAGGCTAGAGTTAAGCCACCCATGGATAACTACGAGTTAACTACTATTTTTCTAGAGGCTCAAGAGCCTGATTACTTTGAAAACATGATGTCTGTAATGGGTAGACCTTTTGCAGAAGCGATCAAAATAAGAGAGATGGTGGAAAATGGCCTCAAGACTGGCAGAATTGTAAGTCAAGTGGCTCTCAAAGCCACCACCCAAGCTATCCAAAATGGGTCGGGAAGTTTGGCAAATAGAAAGAAGAGGGATGAAGGGTCCATGATGACTTCGGGATCTAGGAAAGTTCAAAGAGGGGCATCACACCCTGATGCGCAAGTTCAGCAGTGGCAATCCAGCTATCCTCAACATTATTATCCCCCGCCAATTACTCAATACTCTATGGGCCCATCACAGTATACATTGTTTAATGCTCAATCATATGCTCGGCCTCCCAATCAACAGGTACGGGCACCAGCTCCAAGGATCCCCCGACCTCAGCAGCAAAATTTTCGAGCATCCTACAATGCTCGTCCCAGGCAGGATTATGGTTGAGAGAAGAGGCCAGTGGAAACATTCACTCCATTAGTCGAATCATACTCTAGTTTATTCCAGAAGCTAAAGCAGATGGGCGTGATTGGACCCATTTCTTCCCACCATATGCATCCAGATTCACATGGATTTCAAGCAAATGCTAGATGTGAATATCATTCAGGTGCCCCAGGGCATAGCACTGATGACTGTTGGACTCTAAAAAGAGCCATAGAAAGACTCATCGCGGAAAAGTTGATTGTGGTAACAAATGGCGAAGACCCTCCTAATGTTACAAACAGCCCGCTGCCAGCACACAACGATGTTCATTTTGTGGGAATGATCAGCCGAGATCAAGAATACAAGACGGTTGGCAGAGCAGAAATTACAGTGGGAATGATTCAAGAAGGAATAGGACTGGAAGTAAGTCCAAGCCAAGATGTGCCATTGATTGTGAAAGGAGCCCAGAGCTCAGGGAAGGCAACTTTATTTGTTCCAAAAATCTCGAGGTTGGAAGTTCGCTCCAATGTTCCAAGCCCAAAGTTGTATGTCCTTGGAGGTCATCCCATCACAAAGCAAAATCAGGGCGGTACGAAGGGTATAACAGAGCCGATCATAATCAAGCCTGCCATACAACCCCGTGTGACAAACACGAAAACCATTCCTTGGAACTATAACAAAACTGTAGTAACCTATAAAGGTAAGGAAATCATAGAAGAAGTGGGGGAAACTGAAGGTTTGACTCGATCGGGGAGCTTTTACTCTCCAGAAGAGCTGAGGAAGGCCAAGCAAATCAAAGAAGGCCAAATTCCAATAAAGAACCCGGTCACGGAAGAAGAGGCGGAGGAGTTTTTGAAAAAGATGAAAGTTCAGGATTACTCAATCATTGACAAGTTGAGAAAGACTCCTGCCCAAATCTCTCTGTTATCTTTGCTCATACACTCAGAAGAACATGCCAGTGTACTAATCAAAATCCTGAACGAGGCACATGTCTCAGAGAAGACCACCGTGAATCAGTTAGAAAAGATGACCAACATATTTTTTGAGGTGAACAAAATCTCCTTTACTGATGATGAACTTCTGGATGAGGGAGCCGGGCATAATAGGGCTTTGCACCTGATTGTCAAATATGAGGGGCATTATGTAAAGCGAGTCATGGTTGATAGAGGCTCGAGTGTAGATATATGCCCTCTCTCTACCTTGCAAAGCATGAAGATCAACACAGACAGAATCTGACCCAGCAATGTTCGCATCCAAGCTTTTGATGGCTCAGCGAGAGATACCATTGGGGAGATCAACCTCACAATGACGATTGGGCCGGTTGATTTTAAAATTGTCTTTCAGGTAGTGGACAAGGAAACTTCTTATAACTTTATTCTCGAAAGTCCATGGATCCATACGGCCCGAGGTTTGCCATACACCTTGCATCAGATGCTCAAATTCGAACACGACAGGCAAGAAATTATTGTTCACGGAGAAGACGAGTCATCCATTTATAAAGACCCACTTATTCCGTGTATTGAGGCCAAGGAAGGATGTGAGTCTATTATCTATCAGGCTTTCGAAGTGATTGTTGTAGACCGTGTTGAGGAAGGAAAGCGCATTCTGCATCCTCGTCTCTCCGCCACATCTGTAATGGTGGTTGCACTTATGATGAGACAAGGTTATTCTGCATCCTAATTCCTGTCATTTTGTTTCCATTTCAGTTTCTTTAATGCCGACTTTAATAACATGACATGCATGCAGAATTCACGCTCGGATCTTAAAAAGCTGTCTAATTTCGAAATAATGCATCAAGAGGTTGAGTATGATGAACATGAGGTTGTTGAGGAAATAAAAAGAGAGTTGGAACAATTTGAAAACAAGCCTAAGCCCAGCCTTAATTAAATTAAGCCAATTAATTTCGGAAGTCAGGAAGAAGATAGAGAAACAAAGATAAGCACTCACACTCAACAAAAAACCAGAGATTCCTTGATTCAACTTTTATTTGAATATAGAGATGTGTTTGCTTGGTCTTATGATGATATGCCGGGTTTAAGTGCTGATCTAGTGGTTCATAGGCTTCCCACGTATCCTGATTTTCCACCAGTTCAACAAAAGCAACGAAAATTTAAAACGGACATGAGTAACAAAATCAAAGAGGAAATAATGAAGCAACTAAGTGCCAATATGGTCAAAGCTGTCCGATACACCACCTGGGTGGCAAATGTTATGCCTGTAACAAAGTAGGATGGAAACACTAGAGTCTGTGTTGACTACAGAGACCTAAACAAAGCAAGTCCAAAAGATAATTTTCCTTTGCCAAACATCCACATTCTTGTAGATAATTGCGCAAAGCATGAGATACAATCGTTCATGGATTGCTATGCTGGGTACCACCAGATTCTAATGGATAAGGATGACGTAGAAAAGACCGCTTTCACCACTCCATGGGGTACTTATTGTTACAAGGTCATGTCATTCAGTTTGAAGAATGCAGGGGTAACTTACATGAGGGCCATGACTACCATTTTCCACGATATAATGCACAAAGAGATTGAAGTATATGTCAGTGATGTCATTATAAAATCAAAGACACAGGCTGATCACGTGCGCTATTTGGAAAAGTTATTTGAACAGCTTCGAAGGTATGACCTTAAGCTTAATCCAGCCAAGTGTGCATTTAGGGTTCCATCTGGGAAACTCCTCGGTTTTATAGTTAGCCAGAGAGGCATCGAATTGGATCCATCTAAGATAAAGTCCATTCGAGATCTGCCACCCCTGAAGAA
>AWOL01S0103550.1:2958-15125 GCA_000715115.1 Nicotiana otophora | reverse complement strand
CTCATAATAGCATAAATGACAGTGAATGTAAATAAAAGTATTGCGGCGTGCAACCCGATCCCACCATATCATAATAATACAATCATAGTTCACCCTTATTCCACCAAACAATCCACCCTTATTACACTTGTTGCGGCATGCAACCTGTTCCCACCGTACAGTATCCAATCACCCTTATTCCACCTCAATATATATCACCCGTATTCCTCTTGTTACGACGTACAACCCGATCCCACCATATCAATATTAATTGCTCAATATGTACAGAAATTTCACAATTTAAGTCACAGAATCCTTTCACAAAACTTAAACCTCAAACTGACACAAATAGGAATATTGTACACCGTGAAAGTTCACATAAGTAATGCTACACAGCGAGACCAATTCAGGATATACAATAGAAATGTACCGGTAAAATAGCTTAAGCAAATAATCGGAGATAATGGAACTATGGAAAGAACAATATCATGAACAAGAGAAAACAATGTCTAACAAGTAGCAATTAGGCATGGGAACACAAATGGGAGCATGTAACAATTAAGAAAGGGAAAGAGATAATATGAGAAAACGGGAAATCGTGGAAAAAAAGATAAATTGGCGGCGCATAAGTACTCAGCACCTCACATATACGCCGCTCACATGAATTCCACATAGCAAATAGTCCGAGGGTTCCTAGTTCCCTTAAGTCAAAGTTAGACACAACACTTACCTCGCTCCACAGGCCACTCGATGCTCAATTACAGCTTTTCCTCTAGAATCCACCTCCAAACCACTCGTATCTATCCACAAACGACTCAATAATATCAAATATTGCTAAAGAAATCAATTACAATGCATAAATTTAGATTCCCCAAACTTTCCCCCAAAAAGTCAAAAATCGACCTCGGGCCCGCTTGGTGAAAAGTTGAGGTTCGGACAAAAATCCATTCACCCATTCACCCCTGATCCCGATTATGCAATTAATTTTGAAATACGACCTCCATTTGAGGTCTAAATCCCAATTTCCCAAAAATCCTTAATTTTATCCAAAGCCCCAATTTCCACCATGAAAATCCTAGATTTTAGGTTGAAAATTCATGAAATGTGATGGGTAATTGAAAGAAAGTGGGTTAGGATCACTTACCAATGTTTTGGGGAAGAAATGGTCTTGAATAAATCGCCTCTAAGGTTTTAGGTTTTGAAAATTTGGAAAATGAACTAAAATCCCGTCCAAAAATCATTTTGATCAGTTGCAGGTGTCGCATTTGCGACCTGGGGTTCGCAAATGCGAGCCCCGCAAATGCAAAAAACCTATCGCAAATGAGAAGGTCTCCCCATTCCTGCTATCTTCGCAAATGGAAGAAAACCTCGCAAATGCGAGCCTGACCCTTTCGCAAATGAGACCATGTGATCGCAAATGCGATCACTGCCTCCCCCCTTCCCAGTTCGCAAATGCGAAGAACTTGTTCGCAAATGCGAAGACTATAAGGCCAGCAATTCTTTGTAAATGAGAGAAATAGCTCGCAAATTCGGAACCTGCAGGGGTCACAATTGCGATGCCTTGCGAGATCAGAGGCCTGCACCAGATATTGCAACACCAGCTATATTCTAAGTCCAATTTTTACTCCGTAGCCTATCTGAAACTCACCCGAGCCCTCGGGGCTCCAAACCAAACACACACACAAGTCTAAAAACATCATACGAACTTGCTCGCGCAATCAAATCGCCAAAATAATACTTAGAACTACGAATTGAACACCAAATCGAATGAAGATTTCAAGAAAACTTTAAAATTTCTATTTTCACAATCGAACGTCCAAATCACGTCAAATCAACTCCGTTTTTCATCAAATTTCACAGACAAGTCATAAATATGGTATTGGACCTATACCAGGTTCTGGAACCAAAATACGGACCCGTTATCCAACAAGTCAAACTTTGGTCAAACACTTCAATTTCATTAAGCTTTCAACTTTCAAATTCCGACATAGTCCGATATCTCGGGCTAGGGACTTCCGATTTCGATTCCGGGCATACGCCCAAGTCCCAAATCACAATACGGATCCACCGGAACGTCAGAGTACGAATCCATATCCGTTTACCAAAAATGTTGACCGAAGTCAACTCAAATGAGTTTTTAGGCAAAATTTCTTATTTTTACCAGTTTTTAGCATAAAAGATTTCCGAAAAGACGTCCGGACTATGCACGCAAATTGATAAAGGTTAAAATATAACTTTTAAAGGTTTCAGATCACAGAATTAGGTTTAATCATAAGATGAACTATCGGGTCATCACAGGAATAAAGCAGTGCAGAATGGCGATTCTTAAAGGACGAATGTCACCAAAGGTAAGTTTCTGCAAAATCTCCATTTTCTTTTATTTTCAGCATGCATCACTATTGTTCATACAAATCATTTTCGTAGCTTAACCCAGGTAGAACCTTTTCGCTTAGGGGGATCCAGCTCATAGTTCTGAGTAGAAGCATTCTTCGCTCAGTATGTTTTACGTAGCTTAACTCAGGTAGAACCTTTTCGCCTAGGGGGATCTAAATCATTATTCCGGGTAGAAGTACTCTTCACTTAGGATGCTTTATGTAGCTTAACCCAGGTAGAAACTTTTCGCCTAGGGGGATCCAGCTCATAGTTCCGGGTAGAAGTACTGTTCGCACAAGATATTTTATGTAGCTTAATCCAGGTAGAACCTTTTCGCCTAGGGGGATCCAGCTCATAGTTCCGGGTAGAAGTACTGTTCGCACAAGATATTTTATGTAGCTTAATCCAGGTAGAACCTTTTCGCCTAGGGGGATCCAGCTCATAGTTCCGGGTAGAAGTACTGTTCGCACAAGATATTTTATGTAGCTTAATCCAGGTAGAACCTTTTCGCCTAGGGGGATCCAGCTCATAGTTCCGGGTAGAAGTACTGTTCGCACAAGATATTTTATGTAGCTTAATCCAGGTAGAACCTTTTCGCCTAGGGGGATCCAGCTCATAGTTCCGGGTAGAAGTACTGTTCGCACAAGATATTTTATGTAGCTTAATCCAGGTAGAACCTTTTCGCCTAGGGGGATCCAGCTCATAGTTCCGGGTAGAAGTACTGTTCGCACAAGATATTTTATGTAGCTTAATCCAGGTAGAACCTTTTCGCCTAGAGGGATCCAGCACATAGTTCTGGGTAGAAATACTTTTTGCCCAGGCTTGCTTTTCGTAGTTTAACCCAGGTAGAACCTTTTCGCCCAGGGAATTCAGCATTTTATCAGTGATACAGGGTACCAACCCCTGGTTACATTTCCTTTTTAGTAATACAGGGCACCAACCCCTTGTTACATTTCCTTCTCCGTAATACAGGGTGCCAACCCCCGGTTACATTTTCTTTTTAGTAATACAGGGCACCAACCCCTTGTTACATTTCCTTCTCCGTAATACAGGGTTCCAACCCCTGGTTACGTTCCCTTTTCAGTAATGCAGGGCATCAACCCCTGGTTACATTTTCTTTTCAGTAATACAGGGCGTCAACCCCTGGTTACATTTTATATCAGTAATACAGGGTACCAACCCCTGATTACATTCTTTCTCCATAATACAGGGTGCCAATAAGTCAATTTCCCTAGGAGCAGAAGAAATCAACACATGGAAAACCATAACCCAAAGCTCATGTCAGATCCACCGAGAAGGGTACAACCACCTCGGGTAAAAGTGTACAACGCATCAATAGGTAAGTTCTTTGAAATTCAAAAGTTCAGGTACAAGGGTAATCCAATCCCCATAACTATGATGGAAAGCCTGTCTGAACGGTTGGCCATGCAAGAGATGCCCCCAACACGGTTTAGAGCGAAAGCCACAAGCCATAAGCCTAAAGCAAAGGGCAAAATTAAATTAGATCCTGTTCGAGATGATCTCAATCAACATCTTCATGAAGATGCCTTTTCAAAAGATGTCAATGAAAATGGCATCTTTTCCAAGATGGGGCAATCTCGAAATCCAAAATTTGTCCCTACTAAATCTAATGCCATGATACACTCTAACATATAATCCCATCCGTGAAAAGAGATAGAGTCAACTGGGGCCAAATCTAAAGTGAATTGCTAAGTAAAGCCCTCTCCCATTGCCTACNGCCCTCTCCCATTGCCTATCCCCTCCCCTACTCACACGCTTCTCTCTCACATTACCTATGTCACTCATGTGCCAACTTCTACGGTTCTTTCTAGTGCTAGACTTTCATCACAATCCATAAAAACTCGAGTGCCTGCACCCGAGAACTATTATATTACTACCCCTGAAATGACATTCCCAGACATTTCACCGAGATTCATGGATCATATTATATCCACAAATGCACTTTCTAATAAGGCATGTTTGACTTTTAATCTCCATTCAAAAGGTTCAGCCATTACCTTAAGCAAAATCCTTAGCGGAGCTCTCGAGGAATCACATAATGAGAAACACAAAATAAAAAGAATTATGGCAGAAGCACTACATCCTTTAACCTTTGTATGTTGCCCCTGCCACTGGATCATGTTTCGGGATCTTGGCTGGAGATGGCGATGCAGGGACAAGCCCAAATCCTCAATTGCATGATAGGCACTATCCAATGTCCATCTGAGTCCAAAATCCTATGTATCTTGCACAGTGGATAATATCAGGGCTAAACTAAAGCTTAGCCAACTTTGGCCACCAACTTTGACTCTCCACCATACTCCAGGCTCAATACTCAAAGGGCCAAAATAACCTCTTCACCGAGGAACTCAATCTATTGATAGGTCAGGTGTGTCAAACAATACCATTCTTCTTACTAGTGGACGCGGTAACTCCGCCAATTTCTCTTTCTTTTGTCCTTTCGCCACCACTGTGGCAACCAAAAGTGACCTCCTCACAACCCCCAAAAATACAACCCTAAAAATCAGATGTCTTCAACGGAACTAAAAGGGAGGGTACTGAACCAAACCCTGGACTTACTAAAGATCAAGATCTGGAAAACATCCTAGACAAGGGTAGTACTGATGCAAGAGCACCAAGCTGCAGACTAGAACTTTAAACGCTCTCATTTTCAAGCTTAGAGAACTCAATAGTAATCCTAGATCCGACACTAGAAATAGACACTCAAAAGACAATATTGAATATGAAAGGGGTGGTAGTCAAGAGAAAGATCTAGCCAAAGCAAAATCTTTTGATGAACTTCATCATATAGAATGCACGAAGAGCGAATAGCTCAGAGATTTGTAGATACTATGAATCAATAGTCAAACTCCATAATCATGTGATGCTAGTTCTGCTAGGGACACAGATGACCAACCACAAATATCTCACTACTGAGCTGTAATTCTCTATATAATATCAACAAGATTTAACCACACCCATTTGATTCCTAATACAAATTGCAAGTTCAAGTTCAAACCCAAAAACTTTAAGTTTCAACACTAGATGTTCTTTCAAATTTCACCAACAAATAAGGATCGATCTTAACCAAAATAGTGCTCTCTTAATTTGAGTCTATCAATAAAACTTTCAGATCTACCCAGTAAATTCAAGGAATCGATTTTGAAGAGTAAGAACAATGAAGAGTTTTTTTAAAAACATTTCAAACTTTTTTTTAAATTTTCTAATAAAATTAGTAGATAAACAAGATTTGTAGGAACTATTGTTAGTCTTCCTCTGATACCATTTTGATTGTCGCGACCCAAAACCACAGTCCGATCATGACGGCGCCTAACTCACTTGCTAGGCAAGCCAAGCATCGCAAAAATGAAAGAAGATAATAAAATTATGAAAATAACNAGTAAAGCCCTCTCCCATTGCCTATCCCCTCCCCTACTCACACGCTTCTCTCTCACATTACCTATGTCACTCATGTGCCAACTTCTACGGTTCTTTCTAGTGCTAGACTTTCATCACAATCCATAAAAACTCGAGTGCCTGCACCCGAGAACTATTATATTACTACCCCTGAAATGACATTCCCAGACATTTCACCGAGATTCATGGATCATATTATATCCACAAATGCACTTTCTAATAAGGCATGTTTGACTTTTAATCTCCATTCAAAAGGTTCAGCCATTACCTTAAGCAAAATCCTTAGCGGAGCTCTCGAGGAATCACATAATGAGAAACACAAAATAAAAAGAATTATGGCAGAAGCACTACATCCTTTAACCTTTGTATGTTGCCCCTGCCACTGGATCATGTTTCGGGATCTTGGCTGGAGATGGCGATGCAGGGACAAGCCCAAATCCTCAATTGCATGATAGGCACTATCCAATGTCCATCTGAGTCCAAAATCCTATGTATCTTGCACAGTGGATAATATCAGGGCTAAACTAAAGCTTAGCCAACTTTGGCCACCAACTTTGACTCTCCACCATACTCCAGGCTCAATACTCAAAGGGCCAAAATAACCTCTTCACCGAGGAACTCAATCTATTGATAGGTCAGGTGTGTCAAACAATACCATTCTTCTTACTAGTGGACGCGGTAACTCCGCCAATTTCTCTTTCTTTTGTCCTTTCGCCACCACTGTGGCAACCAAAAGTGACCTCCTCACAACCCCCAAAAATACAACCCTAAAAATCAGATGTCTTCAACGGAACTAAAAGGGAGGGTACTGAACCAAACCCTGGACTTACTAAAGATCAAGATCTGGAAAACATCCTAGACAAGGGTAGTACTGATGCAAGAGCACCAAGCTGCAGACTAGAACTTTAAACGCTCTCATTTTCAAGCTTAGAGAACTCAATAGTAATCCTAGATCCGACACTAGAAATAGACACTCAAAAGACAATATTGAATATGAAAGGGGTGGTAGTCAAGAGAAAGATCTAGCCAAAGCAAAATCTTTTGATGAACTTCATCATATAGAATGCACGAAGAGCGAATAGCTCAGAGATTTGTAGATACTATGAATCAATAGTCAAACTCCATAATCATGTGATGCTAGTTCTGCTAGGGACACAGATGACCAACCACAAATATCTCACTACTGAGCTGTAATTCTCTATATAATATCAACAAGATTTAACCACACCCATTTGATTCCTAATACAAATTGCAAGTTCAAGTTCAAACCCAAAAACTTTAAGTTTCAACACTAGATGTTCTTTCAAATTTCACCAACAAATAAGGATCGATCTTAACCAAAATAGTGCTCTCTTAATTTGAGTCTATCAATAAAACTTTCAGATCTACCCAGTAAATTCAAGGAATCGATTTTGAAGAGTAAGAACAATGAAGAGTTTTTTTAAAAACATTTCAAACTTTTTTTTAAATTTTCTAATAAAATTAGTAGATAAACAAGATTTGTAGGAACTATTGTTAGTCTTCCTCTGATACCATTTTGATTGTCGCGACCCAAAACCACAGTCCGATCATGACGGCGCCTAACTCACTTGCTAGGCAAGCCAAGCATCGCAAAAATGAAAGAAGATAATAAAATTATGAAAATAACACAAGTCTAAAGCCAACTGTCATAAATAAATTGCATCAATACATAAAATTATTCAGAACTGGTAATATAGAGTCATGAGCTCTACAATAGAAATACAAGTCTGAAACACGAAACAAAAATATTGTCTGAATAATAACAACAGTAATTGAAATGGAAAGAGACTTCAAGGACTGCGATCGAAATGCAGCTTTACCTCGTCTCCCAGCAGCACAACAACAATCACAACCACTCACAGCTAGATGCAACACCTTGATCTGCACAATTAAGTGTAGAGTGTAGTATGAGTACAACCAGTCCCATATACTCATAAAGTATCATAACTAATATCGGCGAGGTAATAGTGACATAAACTACCAATGATACTCACTAACAACCTGCTCTATTCATAAATTATACAAGTATATAACAGTCGTACCAAACTAAGCGTAGAACGCAAATATGACCAAATCAGTGCACGTAGAAAAGTGTACCAAGACCGTATCCATTAACAACTCAACATATAGAGAAGATATGCATTAATGATCAAATCAATGTGCACATGTTAACATATAGAGAAGATATATACCATGTCTTCACCTTCTAGTCAAATAGCATATACAAAAGATATGCATAAAGAGGCATGTATACATTATGAAAAAGGCATATGGAGTAGATATGTAATAAAATATATATACACCCAAGGTAATTACAAATAGAGAAAAGATGCAGAAACCTAATCATTGATCAGTTTTCCTCATATTGCATATACACCATCAAGAGAGAAACATGAGAGGGTGACTGTCACGACCCAAAATCCACATAGTCGTGATGGCACCTAACCAAACCCGCCAGGTAAGCCAATTAACAACTATCCAATTTAAATGAGATTTATTAAGAAAAGAAATGAAAATACAACTGCTTCATACAAGAATTTCCCAAGGACTGGTAGTATAAATCATGAGCTTCTAAGATTTAGAATTTACAAAGCTGGTATGAAATAAAGTACATCATCTGTTTGAAATATATATGAACAGATTAAAATTCTAAAGTTACCAAGATCAAGAGGCAGCTATGAATGGAACGCAGGTACATCTTCAAATTCAACTCCCGCCATGCACAACAACATCAACATCCAATATCTGCACGCAAGGTGTAGAAGTGTAGTATGAGTACAACCAACCCCATGTACTCAATAAGTAACAAACCTAACCTTAGGTTGAAAGTAGTGACAAGATGGAACAAAGGTTGGAGTCCAACATCAATAGCCAACAACAGTTCATAACAACATAATAAAAGTGATAAAAGAAGTAACTCAGAGATATAGTGCTCAATTCGTTCACAGTTCCGAAAAATAGGCATGCTTTTCAAGTATGTCAGTGAAAACCCAAATCTTTTACCGAAATCACCAAAATATGAGTACGTTTGTAAAACTGGGATTTTCCCCAAAACTTCCAACATGTAAATATTTTATTTTCAAATGGCATGAGTAAAGTACATCTTTATGCCTACATGTCAATGTGGATGTGAAGTCATGGATGACACAATGTCGTACAACATGAGAAAAATATATCTCTATGCATGTATGTCAAGTGCGCATGTCGAATGCAATGCAACTCAGTGATAAAATCATATGCATACTCTCATAGTATCAATTCACTCATTCCTGCCAGTCATTCAGTCCTCCCAATCACTCGGCACTCGCACTCGCACTCAGTAGGTACCTGTGCTCACTGGGGTGTGTACAGACTCCGGAGGGGCTCCTTCAGCCCAATCGCTATAACAAGCCAGTCGTGGCATAAATCAATAACCCATGCTGCGGCGTGCAGCCTATCCCATCATAAATTAATAATACTTGTTGCGGCGTGCAGCCTGATCCCATCAATATACTCACCATCAAGCCCTCGACCTCACTCAATCAACAATCTCTCCAATCTCTCGGGCTCATAATATCATGAAAAATCAGCCCAAAATAATGATGTGATGTATCAATAAATGGTAACAGAGACTGAGATATGATATGAAAATGAATGCGTATGACCGAGTATGTAATTGCAATGTAAGCAAATAACTCAACAACAGAAATGACCTCAGTGGGTCCCAACAGGATGAGCATATAGCCTAGACATGGTTTCTAACATGGATCACAGCTCAATTACTCTAGCACATAGAGATTTCATGGATACAAATAAGATTAGGTAACTACATAGTACCAAAGAAATAACCGAGTCACAATTCACATGGTGCACGCCAACATGCCCGTCACCTAGCATGTGCGTCACCTCAACACTAAACACATATCACGTATATTCAGGGGTTCATACCCTCAGCACCAAGTTTAGAAGTGTTACTTACCTCGAACAAGCCAAATCCAATACAGAGCAAGCCAAGAGATGCTCCAAAAATGCCATCCCGTATGTACCGACCTCCGAACGGTTCGAAACTAACCAAAAGCAACTCAAATACATCAAATAAAGCCAAAGAAAAACAAACCCAATCGATAAAGGTTGGATATTTAATCAAAGCCCAAAATCAACCCAAAAGTCCCACGTCTCGGAATTCGACGAAACTTATAAAATCCGACAACTGATTCAATTACGAGTCCAATCATACTAGTTTCGCTCAAATCCGACTCCAAATCAATGTTCAAACTCAAAAACTTACTCTAAAATCCCCAATTTCTCTTTATAATTCACAATCCAATTAACAAAAACGAAGATAGAATCACGAAATATAATCATAACTGAGTATAAAACACTTACTCCAATCCTTCTGGTAAAAGTCGCCTAAATTATCGCCCAATTGCGAAGTCTATAGCTCAATATGTGATAAAAATGACCAACCCTCGATATGTATAGAATCTGCCCAGCATTTCCGCATATGCAGTCACATTGTCGCATATGCAACCTCCGCTTCTGCGGACAATTCTTGCTTCTGCAAAGCCCTCTAAAGACCAAACTTCTGCACCTACGGAGCTTTCCCCGCTTCTGCGCACACGCAAGTGCGACAAACAACTCACACTTCTGAGCCACACGCCGTTTCTGCGGCTCAAAATTACGCTTCTGCGGACACGCAGATGTGCCCATCATTCCGCATCTGCGATCTTCCTCACCCAGATTTCACCTCGCTTCTGCGACCATCGCACCTGCGCAAACCAGCCGCAGGTGCGATCACACTAGATCCTGCCACCAGCTGCCTTAGCCAAAAATTGATCCAAACGATCTGAACTTCGTCTAAAACTCTTCCGAGCCACTCGGGGCCCCGCCCGAATATACCAACTAGTCCAATAACGCAAAGCGAACCTACTCGATGCCTCAAATCACGCATAACAACATCGAAACGATGGATCACACCTCAAATCAAACTTAAATGAACTTTGAACTTTCAACTTCCAAAACTTCTGCCGCAACATATCAAATCAACTCGGAATGAACTCAAATTTTGCACACAAGTCTCAAATGACATAACGAAGCTATTCAAATTCCCATAACCACAATCTGAACCCAATATCCACAAATTCAACTTTCGGTCAAACTTATGAACTTTCCATACCTTTAAATTTCCAACTTTCGCCAATTAGTATCGAATCCTTCTAGAAATATCCAAATGCAAATTGGGGCATATGCCTGAGTCCAAAATCGCCATCCGGACGTAACGAAACCATCAAAACTCCGTTCTAGGGTCAAATTCACAAAAGTCAAATTTGGTCAACTCTTCTAACTTAAAGCTTAAATCATGAAATTCATTCTTCCAAATCGATTCTGAATAACCTGAAAACCAAAACCGACGATTCACATAAGTCATAATACATTATACGAAGCTACTCATGCCCTCAAACTACCGAGCGAAGTGAAAATACTCGAAATGACCGGTCGGGTCATTACAGTGAGCCTAGGGGGGTGGATTCTTATCCAAAAGCTGCACAGATAACTCACGTGCCATATATCAACCGCACAGACCACTCACGTGCTTACTATAGCTGAACTCCGTATGGACTGCTCACGCGCTACCAACCACTCCATACTTCACAAAAGGCATATATAAAAATACATGTATACGAGCAATGAATATCAAATCACAAGCTCATGAACTGATAAAAGTGACATGCTAAGGTGTATGCATGTGCGAAGTGTGCTACCCAAGCTCCGATTAGGCGATTATGCCAAACAATAATATTTAACATGTTTGAACAGGAGATTATACTAAACACGATCTCTAACATAATTCAAGTAGCTCACAAAGGGGTACAAACATATGAAGTATAATAACATAAAGCTTAGAAATCAATTCAAGGCATAACATAGTCTAAGCACTACCCCGAGCATGGATAAAATCTGGTGCACGCATACATGCTCATCCCCCATATGTTTGTCACCCTTGGCATGTAGTCATCATCAATAATTCAAGCATCTAGTGCCTCATACCAAGTTTAGGCATGATACTTATCTCAAGCAAGCCAAATCAATACTCTAAAAATGCCTTCCCACGCGAATCAACCTCCAAACGACTCGAATCTAGCCAAAATAACTCAATAACATTAAATAAGGCCTTAGGAAACAATCTCAAACAATAAAGCTTTGATCTCTATACAAATACACCAAGTCAACCAAAAAGTAAACCCGGACTTGCACCCCGGAAGCCGAATCCAAACACTCATTCCAATACGAGTCCAAATATACAGGTTTTATCCAAATCCGACCTCAAATCGGCCCCTAAATCTCCAAATTTTTTCTCTCCAATACCATTGCCAAAACCTCCAAATTTCTCCTTTAAA
>AWOL01S0103529.1:20717-33333 GCA_000715115.1 Nicotiana otophora | reverse complement strand
CAGTGGGCGATACTATTATTGTACACCGTGTATGTTGGTCATGTGTGGTGACTATTGGGGGATGGAGACTAGAGTTGATCTCTTATTGCTTAGTGTGGTTGATTTTGACATAGAGACTAGTTGTCTCTATGTCATGCTATTCTGGATTGTCACGCTAAGACTGTAACATTGCCGATGCCGGGATTACCAAGTATCGCATGAGAGGTTCTCTAGATTATGTTTCGAGTAGGGTGATTTCTAATTTGAAGGCCCAAGGAATGGTTGGGAAGGGATGTCTGTCATATTTGGCCTTTCCAGGATTGCAAGTTCGTATCTTTTCCGAAAATATTTTATGTGAAAAATCTATGAAAAAGTGAAATTTAGCTGTAAAACTCATTTGAGTTGACTACGGTCAACATTTTGTATAAACTGACCCGGATCAGTGTTTGGATGGTCTCGATGGGTCTGTATCATTATTTGGGACTTGGGCATATGCCCGGAATCAAATGCGGAAGTCCCTAACTTGAGTTAACATAATTTGTTGAAAACTAGAAGTTTAAAGATTTAAAGAATTTCTAAGTTTGACCGTAGGTTGACTTTGTTGCTATCGGGTTCAGATTACGGTTCCGGAACTTGGTGTAGGTTCATTTCAGTATTTATGACTTGTCTACAAAATTTGGTGCAAAACGAAGTTGATTTAACATGATTCGGATGTCCGGTTGAAAGATTGAAAGTTCTTAAGTTTCTTTCAAAATTTCATTTGTTTTGGTGTCCGATTCATAATTCTGGGTGTTATTTTGGTGTTTAATTGTGCGAGCAAGTTCGTATGATATTATTACACTTGTGTGCATGTTTGGTTTGGAGCCCGAGGGGCTCGGGTGAGTTTCGGATAGGCTACAAATCGATTTATGGACTTTTGAACTAGTTGATGTATTTTGTTTCTGGTGCTGTACTGCAGATCTCGCATTTGCGAGGTCTGGTTCGCAAATGCGAGCCTCTCTTTTACGATCACCTCATCGCATTTGCGAGCATGGGCTGGGGACTGGGGTTCTCGCATTTGTGAGAAAAGAGTCGCATTTGCGATGTGTCTTGTGTCTACATTTGCGACTCTGTCATCGCAATTGCGATGCTATGTGAGTTTGGGCAGCTTCGCATTTACGAAGGATCTGGTCGCTTTTGCGAAGGGGAGCAGTTCGCATTTGCGATCAACTTGTCACAATTGCGACTTCTAGCTTCTGAGGCGTAGTTCGCATTTGCGATGTTCGCAATTGCGAACAAGATATCGCAATTGCGACATACGTAGTTGTTAAAAGAGGGGGGGGGGTGGGATTTAGCTTATTTCTTTCAAACTCTCAACCCTAAACACCCTATAGGCGATTGTTCCAAGAGATTTGCCTCCTAAATTCATTGGTAAGTGACTTTAATCTACTTCTTTTCAATTGCCCACCACATTTCATAAGTTTTTAACATCAAATCTAAGCTTTTCATGGTAGAAATTAGGGATTTGGGTAGAATTAGGGATTTTTGTAAATTGGAATTTAGATCTCGAATTGAGGTCGGATTTCGAAATAAATTACATATCCGGGCTCGAGGGTGAATGAGTATTCAGGTTTTGGTCCGAATTTCGATTTTGACCAAGCAAGCCCGGGGTTGACTTTTTTTGACTTTTTTAAAAAAATGATCTAAATTGAACCTCTTTCATTCGTGGGTAGTTCCTAACGCTTATTTTGAATCGTTTGGTCAATAATTTGCTAGATTTGGTTGGTTTGGAGGCTTATTCGAAAGACATGGTCGTGGTTGACCTTTGAGTTAATTGCGGAGTGAGGTAAATGTTGGGTCTAACTTTGAATTGAGGGAATTAGGGACCCTTGGATTACATGTTATGTGAATTATGTGTGAAACTGCGTATATGCGAGGTGACGAGTGTATATGGGCTGTTACATTACTTGCTTCCCTACTTTCATTTCTTCATGGTGTATCCTGTTTCATGCCTTTATTGCTACATGCTTATTTGATTTCCATGCCATAATTGCTACCTTCCATTTAGTATTTCTTGTATTAAATTGTCCATCGCCTCCATAATTCCATGCCTATTTATTACTTGTCTCTATTTGCTTCCCTTACATATCTAAATTATTTTATGCCTTGTTTGCCTTGTAGTTTTGTATTAATTGTTGCCTTCATTGATGTAGTTTCACTTGAATGCATTATTAAATGGTAGATACCGTTAAGTTGGTAAAGCTGAGACATCTGAGTAGTTCGAGTCTCTTCGGCTATCATGTTATTCTCGAGTGCTCATACATTTGTTCTCTTGACGTATGGTTTCTCGTAAATCTTGATTATTGAGTTATTATTGTTAACTGAACTTGTTTGGGGAGCGGGTTGCACGCCGCAATGGAAATTTAAAAGAAATGAATTGAAAAGGCGGAATATGGACGGACTATGATGTTGATAGATGATTATATTATGTGATCGGGTTGCGCGCCACAACGGATTATTTCAAGTTTATATTGTGGGATCGGGTTGCACGCCGCAACATGTTGATAAAAGTTATATTTATTGTGATTGTTGGATTGGCCTCGGTTGTTGAGATAAGTTATATGACTTGTCATTCGGGACTCTCTGTTAGTTGGAGTTGAGTTCATTGATATGAATTACTTGCTTTACTTTTATTCCTGCCTCTTCTGTTATTATTATTACTACTGCGTACAGGTTAATGTAAGTGACCACCTTAGCCTCGTCACTACTTCATCGATGTTAGGCTCGACACTTACAGAGTACATGGGGTCGGTTGTACTCATGCTATACTCTACACTTCTTATGCAGATACCGAAGTTGGTCCCAACTACGTTCCGTAGAATTGCTCGGATCCAGCTATTCAGAGGAGACTTGAGGTACAACTGCACGACGTCCATAGCTCTGAAGTCCCCTTCTATTTCTTTTAGCTGTTTATTTGACTCAAACAGTTATGTTTATTTCAGACCATTATCTGTAGTATCTTTGTCGCTCATGTATTCGTGACACCAGTTCCGGGGTTGTATTTGGATTTTGTCACTTATTAGTTTATTTACCTTGTTTCACACTATTCAGTTTCTTTATTGTCATCGTATTTGAAGTTTGTTAAAAATGGTTAATAACTATATCTAACGTTGGCTTGCCTAGCAAGTGAAATGTTAGGCGTCATCACGGTCCCGAGGGTGGGAATTCCAGGTCGTGACAAGTTGGTATCAGAGCACTAGGTTGCCACGGATCATGAGCAAGCTTAGTAGAGTCCGGAGGATTGGTACGGAGATGTCTGTACTTTTCTCCCAGAGGCTATGGAGTTTAGGAAAAAATTTACTTCTTTCCTTCTTTATCGATTTTATTCTATCATTGATGATTGAATATTCTATTCTTGTTCTCTCACAGACGGCGAGAACACGCACAAGATTAGCAGCATGACAGGAGCCGGAGCCCCCTTTGGCAGTTGTTACCAGGGGCAGAGGTCGAGGCCGAGGTCGAGCCAGAGGACGAGGCAGAGGTAGATGCAGAGCTCAGCCTAGATTTCAAGAAGCAGCACCCGCAGAGGAGCCTCAGATTTTGATCGTGAGGAGGAGATCTCGGCTCAGACCGTTCCCTTCGGACCAGCCCAGGTCCCAGAGGGATTCATAGCCACTCCAGTACTTCAGGACGCTCTTGTCCGCTTGGTGGGCCTTATGGAAAGTGTGGCCCAGACCGGTGTATTTTCGGTGGCACCAACCATCTCTCGGTCTGGGGGAAGAGCACAGACTCCCGCTACTCACACTTCGGAGTAGGTGGATCCCCTATATCAGACTCCAGTAGTCCAGTCAGTTGGGGTGGTTCAGCCGATTGTTGCTGCACAAGCCGGTGATAGGCCCGCTATGTCATCCGAGGCTAATGTTGAGGTTGGATAAGTTTACCAAGCTCTTTCCTATTCATTTTAGTGGTGCACCTTCTGAGGACCCACAGGATTATCTAAACTGCTGCCACGAGGTGCTGCGGAACATGGGTATAGTTGAGACCAATGGGGTCGATGTTGCAGCATCTGGTTTCACCAGGAGATGGTGGAGAGATTATATGTTGACTAGACCAACTGGTTCGCCTTCACTTACCTGGGATCAATTCACACAACTATTTCTAGAGAAGTTTATTCCTGTCACTCTGAGAAAGGAGTACCGCAGGCTGTTTGAGCGTCTTCAGCAGGGTAGTATGATCGTCACCCAGTATGAGACTCGATTCGTGGACCTAGCTCGCCACGCCACTATCTTGCTTCCTACGGAGAGGGAGAGAGTGATGAGATTTATTGATGGGCTCACTTACACTATCAACCTACAGATGGCCAAGGAGACCAGGAGTGATATTTCTTTCGAGACGGCCGTAGATATTGCTAGACGGATCGAGATGGTTCGTTCAGGAGAGAGGGTCGGTGTTTGATAAGAGGCCTCGTCATTTCGGTGGGTTCAGTGGTGCCTCATCTGGAGGCAGGGGTACTTTTGGTAGAGGCCATCCTCCTAGGCCATTTCAGTCAGCTCTTCAGGTAGCACGGTGCTTCAGGGGATCGTGGTTCTTACAGGTCTCGTCTTGAACAACCAGCATTCAGTGCACATTCAGCTCCTATCAGTGCACCACTACTTCAAAATTATTACAACGACTATTCGGACCGTTAGGTTCAGTCCTCATTTCAGCAGCCTCAACAGCCGATGGAATGATTTGAGTATGGGGGCATAGGTCACATTAGGAGGTATTGTCCTAGATTGTCGAGCAACAGATCTTAGCAGGGTTCTCATTCCATCATACCGGCACCGGTTTCCCCACTGCCCGCACAACCAGCTAGAGGTAGGGCTCAGGCAGCTAGAGGTAGAGGTCATGCCGTTAGAGGTGGAGGTCAAGCCATTAGAGGTGGAGGCCAGCTAGCTAGAGGCCATCCCAGAGATGTAGTTCAGAGTGGTGGGGCCCAGCTCCGATGTTATGCTTTCCCAGTTAGGCTTGAGGCTGAGTCATCTGACGTCGTTATCACAAGTATTGTTGTAGTTTGCCGTAGAGATGCTTTCGTTCTATTTGATCCGAGCTCTACTTATTCCCACGTGTCATCCTATTTTGCTTCATATTTGATTGTACCTCGTGATTCTTTGAGTGCTCTTGTATATGTGTCCACACCTGTTGTAGCACCCCGAAGAAGTTTGAAGTGCTTAAGCGCTATTAAGAAAGTTGATGTGTGCTAATTATATTATTTTATGTGCAGATTAGGACTATTAATATGATGGATATTAATTGGATATGATAATAAGTGTATGAGGCATATTATAAGTGATGTGGGGTCTAAGGAGAGCCCTAAGTCTAAGTCAAGTTGGAAATTACATGATAGACTAAAGTTCCAAATGAGTACGCACAAGACCTAACGAGCATATCTAGATATATATATATAAGGAGTTATGTGGTGGACAACCTATTAAATGAAAGACCTTTGAGTCTAGTTTCTAACTCTTTAAACCGTTTGTCATTTGGACATTCCTACAAGATGTTATGATCAAATTACCAAAGGCTGACAGTGAAGTACTGCCATAGTGTCCGGGTCCGCGTCCGGGCTTCGAAGAGGAGTGAAGTGGTGATGCGAAGCATCCGGGGCCGCATCCGAAACCAGAAATTTGGGCCTATAAGTACAAGGTCGGGTGAGAGGGTATTTTGGAGCTAGGATTTGGTGCTTTCATGGTGGATTCGACCTTTGGGACAACTTAAGAATACAAGGTGAGTTTTTATGGATATTTTAAGTTAATAACATCCTATTAACACTAGTATTAACATCATTCAATATTTGAAATCCCTAGAAATCTTTCAAGTTGTTCAAGAATACCAAATTTTCCAAACATTGGATTTTTGAGGAAAAGCTTCAAGAAGGTATTCCTAATGCTTCAAACTCATTTCTTATGAGTCGGTGAGAGTAGTTATAACATTAGTTTCAAGTTATTATGGTTGGATAATTGAATTCACAAACCCTAGTTCATGGCATGAATAGTATTTTTGAGAAAATGGGGAAGATAAAGAGTGTTCTTAGAAATGAAATTAAAGGATGCGATGAACCTATGGAATCATTTTCTAGCTAAATTGAAAGTGTTCAACTAAGTAATCGCCAAATTGAATATTTTAGAAATGTTGGTTAATGAAGACGATGAGTAGTAATTTGGCAGTATTGGAGAATTAATGTAGTATGATTGATGACTTCAAATGGGTATTAATTGATAAGAGTGGATTTGAATATGCTAATAAGTGAACCTATTCGGCGATTTGAGTTGTTGGAGGCTTGTACTCAACTTATGAACCATAAATGAACATTGGTCAATATTTTAGGTCATATTTTGATGTAATTGTAGATATCGACTTGTTGGTGATGTTTGTGCATTTTAATCAATATTGGAATGATGGAAGATGATTGAAAGCTTGTGAATGTTAATAAAGCGAAAGCGAGGTAAGTTGATTAAAACTTAATCTNATGTGTCCACACCTGTTGTAGCACCCCGAAGAAGTTTGAAGTGCTTAAGCGCTATTAAGAAAGTTGATGTGTGCTAATTATATTATTTTATGTGCAGATTAGGACTATTAATATGATGGATATTAATTGGATATGATAATAAGTGTATGAGGCATATTATAAGTGATGTGGGGTCTAAGGAGAGCCCTAAGTCTAAGTCAAGTTGGAAATTACATGATAGACTAAAGTTCCAAATGAGTACGCACAAGACCTAACGAGCATATCTAGATATATATATATAAGGAGTTATGTGGTGGACAACCTATTAAATGAAAGACCTTTGAGTCTAGTTTCTAACTCTTTAAACCGTTTGTCATTTGGACATTCCTACAAGATGTTATGATCAAATTACCAAAGGCTGACAGTGAAGTACTGCCATAGTGTCCGGGTCCGCGTCCGGGCTTCGAAGAGGAGTGAAGTGGTGATGCGAAGCATCCGGGGCCGCATCCGAAACCAGAAATTTGGGCCTATAAGTACAAGGTCGGGTGAGAGGGTATTTTGGAGCTAGGATTTGGTGCTTTCATGGTGGATTCGACCTTTGGGACAACTTAAGAATACAAGGTGAGTTTTTATGGATATTTTAAGTTAATAACATCCTATTAACACTAGTATTAACATCATTCAATATTTGAAATCCCTAGAAATCTTTCAAGTTGTTCAAGAATACCAAATTTTCCAAACATTGGATTTTTGAGGAAAAGCTTCAAGAAGGTATTCCTAATGCTTCAAACTCATTTCTTATGAGTCGGTGAGAGTAGTTATAACATTAGTTTCAAGTTATTATGGTTGGATAATTGAATTCACAAACCCTAGTTCATGGCATGAATAGTATTTTTGAGAAAATGGGGAAGATAAAGAGTGTTCTTAGAAATGAAATTAAAGGATGCGATGAACCTATGGAATCATTTTCTAGCTAAATTGAAAGTGTTCAACTAAGTAATCGCCAAATTGAATATTTTAGAAATGTTGGTTAATGAAGACGATGAGTAGTAATTTGGCAGTATTGGAGAATTAATGTAGTATGATTGATGACTTCAAATGGGTATTAATTGATAAGAGTGGATTTGAATATGCTAATAAGTGAACCTATTCGGCGATTTGAGTTGTTGGAGGCTTGTACTCAACTTATGAACCATAAATGAACATTGGTCAATATTTTAGGTCATATTTTGATGTAACTAGGATATGTAATTGTAGATATCGACTTGTTGGTGATGTTTGTGCATTTTAATCAATATTGGAATGATGGAAGATGATTGAAAGCTTGTGAATGTTAATAAAGCGAAAGCGAGGTAAGTTGATTAAAACTTAATCTTCTTGAGGGATTTTCTCTAAAAGCATGCTTAGAGTTAATGCTTAAGTTATTTGCAAATGTGCTTTCGTACTTGTGGGGACAAACAAGTACGGATGTCTCCATGTACTAAAACAGTATGTTGCATATGTAGTGTCATGTTGTTTTATAAAATTTTATTTTAATCTTGTTGGCAAAATGACAATCGAGGTAAATGTTATAAATTTTTATAAAAACTTACATATTGATAAGAGTATACATATTTGAGTGCTAAAGATAAGTTTTCATGGAAAGTATTTCTTTTGAAAATTGATGAGTGGAATAGCACTTGTGGTATCTTTTAAAAGATTGATGTTAAATTGCTAAAGGCTTTAACATGTAAAAGGTCGTTTATTTAATTTTTGTTCAAATGGTTTAGATTTTCTATTAATGCTATGATTTGATAAAAATAGATCCTTTGAGGCTACTATGCTATGAATCTATTTTTGAAGTATCAAATGTTTTGGGAGTTACTTGTGTTCACCGAGATTGGCTTCGGATATTTCGTGTTCGTTGTCATGAAGCTACACGTGCCGGTGTAGGTGTAGATGGCCACTTTGTGGTATAGACTACGGCAGAGTGCTCTCCCTCGAGAGGGTACTATTTTGTGCTATAATTAACATGGCTGGATCGATTCGTACGGCACTACGATGAGACGACTTGAGCAAGTATGCCGCGAGGTACATAACCTAGTTGACCTTCTTATGTCGGTGATGGTATAGTACTCCCAGTGAAAGGTAAGGATAATTTTCTTATGTTTAGGCCTAAGGAGCCAAAAGTGATTTAAATGACTTAAAGAAAATGAAATGATTTTGTATGATTTTATCGAAAATCTTGGGTTGATATAAATATTTTAAAAGTTTATATTTTTGGTTATATTTCACTTGGATTTTATTTAAAATGACAAGGGTCATGAATTGATAAAATTTCTTATCGTTTTATATCAAATATTGGTGCAATATTTTTATAAAGTTTGTCCTAATAACTTAAGTTAGAGAGAGAGTTTATGACACTTATTGAGTACCGATGTGGTGTACTCAGCCCTTAGGGGCTCCCCTCCAGGGCCCCGCTTACTGTCACGACCCAAAATCCTAACATGTCGTGATGGTGCCTAACGTGGTACTAGGCAAGCTGACATTACGAAATAATTCCAACACTTTTAACAGAAAATGAATTAAAGCAGTTTAAATAATAAAAGTTCTCATAAACAGGGATAGAAACCCAAAACTCAAACGCGGAAGTTCCCAACTATCGGAGTGTCATAGAGTATGCGCATCTATACATCACGAGCCTGGAAAATACTGTCTATGATAGTCTGAAACTAAATACAATAAGTGGAAAGATAGGGAGGGAGAGACAAGGTTTGCGAAATGCCGGACAACTACCTTGGAGATCTGTACATCTCCAGAAGATCAACTGTGCGCTGAAATCAACACCCACCGTGTCCGGAAACACATGGATCTGTACACGAAGTGCAGGGTGTAGCGTGAGTACAACCAACTCAGTAAGTAACAAGACTAAATAAAGAACTGAAAGTAGTGACGAGCTTCACGGTTAAGTTCAATTACAGTAATCTCCACATAAGAAGGTAGGCATGCTTTCAAATTCGATAACTAAGCCCAAAACAGCTATTTCATGTCAAGTTCATTTGAAACAGAAGATAATATTTCTCAAAAATTTCAGGACAGTGATATATGACAGCTGAAGTGCAACAATAATGAAGTCAAATGCATCCTCACAAAGTAGCAGTCACTCAGTCCTCCCATTCACTCCAACCTTACAATCACTGATTCCTCACAGTCACTACATCTTGTCAGTCGCTCAGCACTCGGAACTCGCACTCGCACTCAGTAGGTATCTGCGCTCACTGGGGGTGTGTACAGACTCTAGAGGGGCTCTTTCAGCCCAAGCGCTATAACAAACCAATCATGGCATATATCAGTGAAACATGCTGCAGCGTATAGCCCGATCCCATAAATATCCTCACAATTAGGCCCTCGGCCTCACTCAGTCATCAATCTCTCCAGTCTCTCGGGCTCTCAGAAATTATGATAAGCAGTCCAAACAGCAATTATAAAATGCATCAATAATGAACAATAGAGACTGAGATGTGATATGCAAGTAAAACCGTGACTGAGTACAAAAAACAAATTTAACAGATAATTCAACATGTATCCGACCTCTGTGGGTCCCTACAGTGTCAACACATGGTCTAAACATAATTTCTAACATGATTTTCCATTTCAATTTCTCTAATACATTGAAATGTACGGATAACAACAGATTATTCAAATACACAGTTCCATGGAATTGACCAAGTCACAATTCCTACGGTGCAAGCTCACACGCCCATCACCTAGCATGTGCGTCACCTCTAAATCAAACACATGGCATACAATACAGGGTTTCGTACCCTCGGAACCAAATTTAGAACTGTTACTTACCTCAATCCGAGCAACTCTCTACTCCAACACACCCTTGCCTCGCGAAACGGCCTCCCAATGCCTCGAATCTAGCCATAAACAATTTAATATAATCAATACGAGCTAAAGGAATCAACTCCATAAGAAAATGCTAAGTTATTAATCAAAAGTCAAAAATCGACTCAAAAGCTAGCCCCCGGGCCCATGTCTCGAAATTCAATAAATGTCACAAAACCCGAAAGCTCATTCGAGCATGAGTTCAACCATACCAAATTTATCAAAATCCGACACCAAATCGCCACCCAAATCCCCAAATCAAACTCTTCAAATCCCTATCCTGAAACTCTTAATTTACACCTTAAATACACACCAACTAGGTGGGAAAATCAATGGGGAAGCAAGATTATTGATTGACAATGAGCACAAGGGACTTACCTCAAGAATCCCTTCGAAAACCCTCTTAAGAATCGCCAGAATCCGAGCTCAAAATGTTTAAGATGAAGCAAAATCGCGAACCCGTGTATTTAAGTGTTCTGTCCACCACTTCCGCTTCTGCGGAAACTTTACCGCTTCTGCAGCGTCGCAGAAGCAACCTCTCACCTGCATCTGCAGATCTTTCCACTCCTGCGGTCCCTCACTCCGCTTCTGCGGACTTGCTTCAGCGAGCATCTAAGCCACTTCTGCGGACCAAGCACCTGCCCAACTCCGCTTCAACGGTGCCCCTGCCGCATCTGCGGTCACACAGGTGCGGCAATTCCCTCGCACCTGCGGCCACCTGCACACTCCCCTCTAAACTCGCATATGCGCATTCCAGTCTGCACCTGCGAGCTCGCAGCTGCGATCAAAGCTCCGCAAGTGCAGTTACACCAACAGAGTCCAGCCTTCAATAATCTCTCAACTTTAACTTTTGATCTGTTAACCATCCGGAATCAACCCGAGGCCCCCGGGACCTCAACCAGTTACACCAACAAGTCCTAACACCTCATACAAACTTAGTCGAGCCCTTAAATTACATCAAACAACTTCAAAAACATGCATCGCACCCCAATTTAAGCCTATTAAAACTAGAAAATGCCAACTTCTACAAACGACGCCAAAACCTATCAAATCACGTTCGATTGACCCCAAATTTTGCATACAAGTCACAAATGACATTACGAACCTACTCCAACTTCCGGAATCGGGATCCGACCCCGATATCAAAAAGTCCACTCCCAATCAAACTTTCCAAAAATCTAATATTTGTCATTTCAAGCCTAATTCCACTACGGACTTCCAAATCACAATCCGGACATGCTCCTAAGTCCAAAATCACCCAACGGAGTTAACAGAACCATCAAAACTCTATTTCAGAGTCGTTTGCTCATAGATCAATATCCGGTCAATCATTTCGACTTAAGTTTTCAACCTTGAGACTATGTGTCTCATTTCATTCTAAAATCTCTCTGGACCCAAACTGACTATCCCGACAAGTCACATAACAGCTATGAAGTACAAAATGAGTAGTAAATAGGGGAACGGGGCTAAAACTCTCAAAATGACCGGCCGTGTCGTTACATCCTCCCCCTATTAAAAAACATTCGTCCTCGAACGGGTCTAGAAACGTACCTGGAGTCTCAAATAGGTGAGGATATCTGCTCTGCATCTCCCGCTCGGTTTCTCAAGTAGCCTCCTCGACTGGCTGACCTCTCCACTACACCTTCACCGAAGCTATATCCTTTGACCTCAACTTTCGAACCTGCCGATCTAAAATGGCCACCGGCTCCACATCATAAGTCAAATCACCATCCAACTTAACCGTGCTGAAATCCAAAACATGAGACAGATCACCGACATATTTCCCAAGCATAGAAACATGGAACACTGGATGTACACTCAATAAACTAGGTGGTAAGGCTAAGCTGTTACACCCCATATTTTCGTACGTGAAAGTACGTCATAATTAAATTGATGAAAGCTCGGAAATGAGATGTTACATCTCGCATTTTTGTACGTTAAAGTTTTGTCATAAGTTAATCGACGTAAGCTCGGGAATGGGATTATTTTGGAATTATAAGTATTATGCTATTTCAACCAAGTTATAAGTAAATTCGTGAAGGTGAAAGGGTAAGAGAATCGAAGAAAATGAGTTTCGGCGAAGTTTGACATTTTGGGATAAAATACGGTCCAAGCTATAATACCTCATATTTATGGACTAGTGCCATACAAGGTACCATATGACCATGATAGTAAGGTGTATAAAGTGTATTAAAAGTAAGTAGTATTTTAAGTAATTTGAGATAATTCTTAATTATGTGGAAAATTGGATAATTAATGATATTTGGGGAAAGATTAGATAATTAATTATAACACTTGGAT
>AWOL01S0103525.1:17623-48091 GCA_000715115.1 Nicotiana otophora | reverse complement strand
CACATAATTAAGAATTATCTCAACTTACTTAAAATACTACTCACTTTTAACATACCTTGTACACCTTACTATCATGGTAATGTAGTACCTTGTATGGCACTAGTCCATAAATATCGGGTATTATCGCTCGGACCGTATTTTATCCCAAATCGACAACCTTCAACGAAACTTATTTTCTTTGATTCGTTTACCTTTTATCCTCGCTTGTTATAAGTAGCATAAATGCGTATAACCTCAAGACAACCTCATCCCCGATTCTTGGTAACTGCGTATAAGTAGCATAAATGCGTATAATCTCACTGTGAGACTCTCCCCGAGCCTTGGTAACTCGTGGCGCTCGACTAGTAGTCTCACCACCCACAGACTTCCACATCTGGGCGGCTGTAGTCTTCGGAGGCATTGCTAAAAACGTAACATATTGTTAGGAACATGAATTCTTATATCACACGATCTAAGATAAGAAGAGAGGATAACATTCTATATGTCCTGTATCCTCCTGTCTATAAGTGCGGTGCACAACACACCTATAAATAAGACTTTACTAGACACGGCCTGTAGACAACCCTAGGACAGAACCTGGCTCTGATACCACTTTTGTCACGATCCAAACTGATGGGCCGCAACAGGTGCCCGAGTCCTACCTGTCGAACACCCTTGAGGATACGACTAAAATATGAACATGAATAATATGTGCTGAATTACGAGAATAACATACATAGGGGAAATTTGTCCAAAAGACATATGTACATATACGTGCATAATATGTAGGGCGAGCCGACAAGACTGCAATATACAACTATAAACCCAAAACTGGAAGCCGACAAGGCTACATACTATCCAACTGTACATAACTGTCTACAGACCTCTAATAGAATATACAACTATACAAGGACGGGATTGGGCCATGTCATACCCATATATGTATACAAGCATATCATACCAAAATCAAAAGCAGCTCCGGATCAAATGGAGCATGCCAACTCTCGCTGATCAAGGATCCTAAGAAGGGGGACCGTCAACTTGTCTACCTACACCTGCACACATGAAACGCGGGCCCCGGGAAATAGGGCGTCAATACGAATTATATACTGAGTATGTTAGGCATGAAAATCAGTACATAAAAGACATAGATGAAACATGGAATAAAGAATTCTGCCTGTAAGTCTAAATAACTTTGTAAATCCTGAAACATTTATAATGTCATGCACGTGAGTGTAAATGTCGTGTCATGCATAGGTATAGGTGTACATAATATCATCAAGCCTCTGAGGGCATCCCATCATATCATCTCGGCAATTGTGGGCAACATCATCAACGTATACCAGCTGATCAGGTGCTGGTGCGTATATAACACCGTAAACTTTTCCCATATCCCATATACATATATACGCGTATATAACACCATCTAGTCATAGGTAAATGTACATGTATAAATGCATGAAATACATAAGAAATACGTTAATAAGATTTCTCGAAATGTCATAAAAATTAATATGCCTTTCGGATAAATTTTATCAAATATGTATTTTTCTGAGACCTATGAACAGAAGATATAATAATAATTCATATGGGGAATCAAGAATATAGACACCCCTAGTATTTCTATCAATAGAGTCATTTATGAAAGTTGCGTATTTTGCTCGTTTTATTTGTATTATTTGGATCATGCCAAAAAGAAAGAAGGGATAGCCTTAACATAACTGGAGTAGGAAAAAATTCGTATGATATTTTTGAGGCGGATTGCACCGTACTCCCTTAGAATTACAAAATCCCGTTGTTATAACGCAGTGCAATTTCGTATGAATTTCTTACAAATTTAAGAACTGCCGTCGCTATGAAGTCTCATATGAACTTCAAAAGTTCCCTCACCTTCATTCATTGTCTTTCCTTTCTGTATAATTCCTTTGAACAAATGAGTTTAATAACCTTACTTGTTGAAATCTCTGTTTGAATTGGAGTCTTTGTTATTATTTAAATTGTTGAAAGAGAATAGTTTCAGATTGCACCATAATTAGAATCTTTACTATTCTTTAAATTGTTGAAAGATACATATTTATCTTAGAATTAAAAGGCCCTATGTTGAATTGATTGCCACCTAACCCATAATGACTAAGAGTCATATGGTTTGGTAGTGGCTTGCTGCCACGTGGGGGTGGGGTGGGGGTGGGGGTGGGGTTGGTTTTAATCTTTATCCATAACTCATTAGTTAATTAGGTAATATTTCGTTACCCAATAATTAACCAATTTCTCACATAATGAAGAATTATCTCAACTTACTTAAAATACTACTCACTTTTAACATACCTTGTATATCTTACTATCATAGTTATGTAGTACCTTGTATGGCACTAGTTCATAAATATCTGGTATTATCGCTCGGACCGTATTTTATCCCAAATCGACAACCTTCAACGAAACTCATTTTCTTTGATTCGTTTACCTTTATCCTTCACGGCATTTACTTATCGCTTGTTATAAGTAGCATAAATGCTTATAACCTCAAGACAACCTCATCCCCGAGTCTACGTCGATTAACTTATGACGAAACTGTTACATACGAAATGCATGATATAATACGAACATTCCTAAGACGGCTTTTAGGACTCATCATAGGCATTATGAGTTTTTGGTGATGTCTTTTGGTTTGACTAATGCCCCAACAACCTTTAAGCATTTGATGAATAGTGTGTTGCAGCCTTGTTATTGTGTTCATTAATGATATATCGGTGTATTCTCGTAGCGGGAAGGAGCATGAGCAACATTTGAGGATCGTGCACTAGACTTTGAGGGAGAAGAAACTATATACTAAGTTCTCCAAGTGCGAGTTCTTCACTCATATGGTATCTAGTGATGGGATCATGGTGGACCAGAAGAAGATTGAAGCAGTTTAGAGTTGGCCCATACCTTCTACCGATACTGAGATCACGAGTTTCATAGGCTTGGCTGGATATATTGCCATTTTGTGGAGGGGTTTTCATCTATTGCAGCCCCATTGGGCTCAGTTGACTAAGAAGGGCGCTCCATTCAAGTGAGCGGTATAAGTGTGAGGAGAGATTTTAGAAGCTCAAGACGGCATTGACTACAGCTCCGGTGTTGGTTTTGCCTTCAGGATCGGGATCATATACGGACTAGTTTGATGCTTCGCAAGTTGGAATTGGATGTGTGTTGATACAGGATGGTACGGTGATTGCCTACGTATCACGCTAGTTTGAGCCCCATGAGATGAACTATCCAGTACACAATTTGGAGTTACTTCTATTGTATACGCGCTCAGAATCATTACTTACATGGCGTGTCTTATGAGGTGTATATGGATCACCGGAGTCTCCAACATATGTTTAGATAGAAAGATTTGAATTTGAGGCAGCAGAGAGCATGGGGAGTTTGGCATTCATTCTAGCTATGTAGAGACCGTTAGCTATGGATGTTCAGGCCTTGGTCAACAGGTTTCTGAGGGTGGATATTTCGGAGCCTAGTAGGGTTTTGCTTGTGTTTTGTTACAATTGTCTTTGCTTGAGTGCATTAAAGCGTGCAAGTATAATGATACCCACTTGCATGTCCTTAATGACACAGTGCAATAAAGTGATGCCAAGGAGGTGATTATTGGTGATGATGGGGGTATTGAGGCATCTTGGTCGGATTTGTGTTCCAAAGGTGGATGATTTAAGGGATTTGATTCTATTCACCAGGTGCTACAAAGATGTATCGTGATTCGAAGTAGGATTATTGACGGAGAAGGATGAAGAAGGACATTGTTGAGCATGTTGCACGTTGTTTGAACTGTCAGCAGGTCAAGTATGAGCATTAGAGATCAACTGGTTTGTGTTCCAAAGGTGGGACTGGTTCGGTTTGAACTGTCAGCAGGTCGGATTTGTGTTCCAAAGGTGGATGATTTGAGGGATTTGATTCATGAGAAGGCTCATATTTCATGGTATTCTATTCACCCAGGTGCTACAAAGATGTATCGTGATTCGAAGAAGGATTATTGGCGGAGAAGGATGAAGAAGGAAATTGTTGAGCATGTTGCATGTTGTTTGAACTGTCAGCAAGTCAAGTATGAGCATTAGAGATATACTAGAGTGGGAGTGGGAGCGTATTACTATAGATTTTGTGGTTGGGTTTTCCATGGTCCTTGAGGAGATTTGATGTTGTGTGGGTCATTATGGATAGACTGACCAAGTCTGCACATTTCATTCTGGTCATGACTTCCTACACTTCTGAGAAGTTGGCTTGGATTTATCTTTGAGAGATTGTTTGCCAGCATGGTGTGCCCGTGTCTATCATCTCGGATTGCGGCACTTAGTTTACATCATATTTTTGGAGAGTAGTGCAGCGTGAGCTAGGCACACAGGTTTAGTTGAGTACGGCATTTCATCCTCATACGGACGGGCAGTCTGAGCAGACCATTCAGATCTTAGAGGATATATTGAGAGCCTGCATTATTGATTTCAGGGGCCAGTGGGATCGGTTTCTAATGTTAGCAGAGTTTACCTACAACAACAACTACCAGTCGAGTATCCAGATGGCTCCGTATGAGGCCTTATATGGGAGGCTATGTTATTCTCTGGTTGGTTGGTTTGAGCCCGCAAGGGCTAAGTTATTGGGTACTGATCTAGTTTGTGATGCTTTGGAGAAGGTGAAGTTGATTCAGAAGCGGCTTCATATAGCGCAGTCCAGACAGAAGAGTTATGCTGATAGGAAGGTTCGTGATGTAGCTTTCATGGAGGGTGAGAAGGGTTTTCTCAAAGTTTCGCCTATGAAGGGCGTGATGAGGTTCTGGAAGAAGGGCAAGTTGAGCCGCGGTACATTGGTCCATTTGAAGTTTTGGAGAGAGTGAGAGAGGTGGCTTACAAGATTGTTTTGCCACCCAGCTTGTCGGGAGTTCATCCAGTGTTTCATGTTTTCATGCTTCAAAAGTATCATGAGGACCAGTCACATGTGTTAGATTTCAGTTCCGTGCAGTTTGATGAGAACTTGGCCTATGAGGAGGAACCAATGGCCATTTTGGATAAACAGGTTTAGAAGTTGAGGTCGAAGGATATTGCATTTGTGAAGGTTCAATGAGGTCAATAGGTCGTGGAGGTGACTTGGGAGACCGAGCATGATATGCGGCACAAATATCCTCATCTTTTTGCCATTCCAGGTATGTTACTAAAGTCATTTGAGGACGAACGTGTGTTTAAGAGGGGGATAATATAACGACCCGGGCGGCAACAACTAAAAGATAGTATGAAATAGCAACTACGTATAAATGCATAAGAATACTTCAACAAGAAGAGATATCATGCAATTGTTGATACTCAATTTTGCCCTCATATCTTATAAGGTATTCTATATACTTTTAAAATATTATTTTGCATTACCACCTATTTTATAGAGACCCTATAAGTAGTTTCTATAATTATTGACGCTCTTAATTGATTTCGTGCATTTTTAATTATTAAATATTTATTAGTTACTCCTTCAAATTATTTTGAATGATTTAAATTAATTATTTATATCCATATGTATATTATATAATATTTTACTTCATTTTATATGATTATATTTGCATTATTTCTATTATTTACATTATTTGCAATAATAGCCTATATAATTGTATTTGTTATATCATTTATGTCAAAATAACATTTTTACTTTTTTATAACTCTAAGTTATTATTTATATGTACTTAATTTCTTAAATAATATTTTTATTATTTATTATTCATTTTTATAATTTATTTTTAATGAATTTCTTGCATTTTTAAATCTTGCCCGAAACTTGGCCAATTTCCGGACCAAACAGACCCAGAAACACCAGGCCCAGTTCACAAACCCTTAGCCCAATGATCCTGACCCAAGACCAAATGACCCCTTAGCATAACCCAGTCGGGACCCAATAATTGACCCGCCCCGCTCCCTTTTATAATCCTGGCCATTGATCTCATATGATCAATGGCCCATAAGCAACAGCTCTATTTTAACTACCCAAACCCCTAACCCTAACCCCATTTCCCCGTCTTCGCCGCCCCTACACGCTCTCAACCTTTTCCCTCCTCTCTACTAAACCCTAGCCGCCTCACCCTCAATCCTCTCCGAATCTGACCAAATCATGGAACCTTTCCCTGATTTACATACCTTATGTGTGCTACCTCATTGTTACTTACATAACTGTGGTGTTACTTAGTACTTGCCCGATTTTGGCAAGTATCACTTCTCTGAATCAAGGGAAATCAACCTCAATCTTCAAGATTTGGATGATTATCCATCTGTATATATTCATAACAAGATCATATGGGTCCGATTCAGTGAGATATTTGGCCAATTGTGACTTCTTGTCAAACTAGGGTTTGTTCGATTTTTATCTATTCCGATTTGGAATGGGTTCTACATGTGATTCTTTCCTTATTTTGTTTTGTAATTGGTATTTTCCTTTCATGTACTACGCAAATTGAACACTATATAAACCCCTCCCCCAACATTCCCCTAAGACGGACTTTTTATTATCTATCACTCACTCACTTACTTACTCACTCTGTTCTGAAACTCTTGGTTCTTCGCCGGATGAAAGCCAAGGCCACCAAAATTCGCTTTGATTGGCCTTCCCAGTGCGACCACTGCCCGAGGCTCATCTGAAGCCCTTGTGAACTCTGACGCACTGGGATTGGGGTTCTACTGCTCTCTTTTGCTATTGACTATTGAAGTACTGCTGGAATTGTTCTTCTTATTTACTTGTTTGTGAATTTGCAACTGTTAAGTATCTCTGGCCCTAGCAATTTCATTCTCTTTCGTTTGTGTTCATGTTCTGTACATCTATGTCACTTAAACTTTTATGAATCAATATGCTACTATGTTACCCCTGTATTTTGTGGCTCCGAACTTTTCTAGCATCTGAACTTGACCTAATTTCTCACTCTGATGTATGCCTATTATATGTGTTCAGCATGAATGATTTCTTACTACCTCAAGCATGGTTAGCCTAGTGTGGTTTTGTGTGTCAGAATATTTAAATCAGTTGCTCGTCCTGAGTTTATCTCTCATCCTTCATTTGTATTCTTGTGATAAACCAATTCATGCCCTGAATGTGTTCTAATTCCTGTTGAATCATTCATGTGTGACCTAATACTCTCTTAGAGTCAGTTCTTAACCATGTTATTTGCCAAATATGCTTCGCTGCTATATGTGAACCTTAATGTTTGTTCCATGCCTGGTAATCCTATGTCATTTAGTATTGTCTAAGACTTATAGGGTAAAAAATGCATTATCTAGCCTCTTCTTTTATGTGTGGTATGATAATCTAGATCTTGATATATCCTTGCCTTCTATGAGTTCTGTATTGCTTAAGCCTTTGTGTTATGACTGGTATTCAGCATGTTCAAGTCTCTTCATGCTCAATTAAGGATTGTTTGCAAACCATGCCCACCAAACTTGTTTGTTATACTATGTGTGATTACATTAGACTCTCATGATTAGAAATTTCCATGTGAAGACTGTACTCCACTTGTTTCCTATCTATGACTCTGCTAGACTTTCATCTAAAGTTCTTTAGGCTGATTTTGGATCATATTTCACTCTAAAACTCTACTTGGGGTTGTCTGCTAGCCTGTGATGTTCAATCCTATCTTTTTGAACTTATTTCTAGAACATAGCATGAATCCACCTTATGTATGCCTTGTGAACTTGACAATGCTTCATATGATCTTGTCTTTGGTTAGAACTGCTGTTAATTACAACTTTAGGAAAGTGTGTAGACTTCAAAAGCTACTTAATTAATTCAATGTGTAGTTTGTCACTCGTGTGGTTAAGTTTGGCATCCAGTTGGGTAAGTCAGTCATTCATTTGGGCCTGGTATTAGGGCATATATGTTGTTGGACCTGGGCATTAGGTTCAGGCATACTCTATTATTTTTATGAGCCTGGGATTTGGGCCTGTAGGTCGTTCGAAGAGTGAAGCTGTCGATGGCCCCAGAAATATTACTAGGTTATTCTATATTGGGCTTGTAATTGTTTTATTGGGCTTGTAGTTGTTTCATTCTATAACTAGTCATACTTGAGTGTGTATTATTTCATTTGGGCCTGTAATAACTTGTAATAACGAATAATTAGGGATTAGTAAGAATGGGGGGCTAGGATACTTTATTTTTCTTGCACGAACGGGTAGAAAACATGCCAATAGGTTTCTAACTGTCTTGTTTGCTTTCCATGCCTCATTCCTTGGAAATTATCTGTACAACATGCTGATTAATCCACCTTTTCACTTAGAAAGCATGAATTAGGCTGGTATAATGTCTTAACTTCCAACATTAGAAAACATGCCTATAGGATCTGACTTGGACTTGATGCACCTAGGTATCTTTCAATAACTTCAACTTTAATTAATTGCTTAAGGATAAACTCGATAAAGAAGGTATTTCCATAAAATGGCAACTTCGGATTCTAGTGTATGAAATAGGCTAATAATGAAAGAGATGGCACGAACTAGAAACTACGTCTAAATGCATGAGAATAACCTGCCAATAAAAGGACATCATGTAACAACAATTTCAATTAAGAGTAACTCAACAATAAAAGAAGTCACATAATGACAAAAGAGGTAACATCTCCAAATAAAGCATATAAGAGTAAACTTGACAACTAAGGGATGTGAAATGTAACGACAACTTCACATAAAGCATGTGATAGTAAACATAACAAACAAGAGATATAACATGTGCTAACAAGTTCAAATAAGTACATGAAAGAAGCTAAAGAGTCTAAACCGGTCAATTTCAACATATAAGCCCGATTACGCACTCGTCACCTCACTTACACGACTTTCACATAACACAAATATCAAAAACGACTCAAATCCTAAGGGGTAGTCCCACCACACAAAGTTAGGCAAGATACTTACCTCAAAGAAGCCAAATCAACACAATAAAATGACCTTCTCGTGTGAAACAATCTTCGGACGGCTTAAATCTAGCCAAAACAACTTAATATCATAAATGAAACTCATAGGAAACAATTTGGGATAATAAAGCTTCGATCTTAAATGAAAACTAAAAAGTCATTTCAAAAGGTCATCCCCAGGCCCACACCTCATAACCCGACAAAACTCACAAAATCCGAATACTCATTCCAACACGAGTCCAACCATACAAACATTATCCAATTCCGACATCAAATCGGCCTTCAAATGCTCATTTTACATTTCTGAAAGTTTTCACAAAACTCCTAAATTTCTCCAATTCAAATCACTAATTTAATGATAAAAACAAAGATGGAATCATGAAATTTAATCAAATACGGGTAAAGAACACTTACCCCTATCCAAATCGTGAAAACCCCCTCCAAAACCTCCCAAAACCGAGGTCTACAATTCAAGATATGATAAAAATGGGCAAACCCTCGAACTATATGAAATCTGCCAGGAATTCCGCTTTTGCAGTCACAAGGTCGCTTCTGTGACGGCCGCTTCTGCGGCAATAGCCTCGCACTTGCGAGAACCCCTCAACTAGCGCCACACCACATATGCGGTTCAAAAAGCGCTTCTGCGCTCACGCTTTTGCGACCACACATAGCAGGTGCGATTCCGCTTCTGCGACAACATGACCGCATCTGCGGTCCCAACCCTTCCAAACCAAAATTCGCACATGCGCTTCTGCTGTCCCCCATCCGCATGTGCGTAAACATCAGCATAGAGCTTCTTCAGCAAGTTCCACAAAGCTCAAAATGATCTGCAACAATCCGAAACACATCCAAGGCCTCTGGGACCCCGTCCAATCATACCAACCATTCCTAAAACATAATGCGGAACTACTCGAGGCCATAAATCACATCAAACAACATGAACACTACGAATCGCAGCTCGAATCAAACTTAATGAACTTTTAATTTCTACAACTCGTGCCAAACCATATCAATCAACCCGGAATAGCCTCAAATTTTGCATGCAAGTCCCAAATGATACAACGGAGCTCTACCAACTCCTGCAATAATAAACCGAATCCGATATTAATAAAGTCAACTCCCATCAAACCTATCAACCTTCCAAACTTCAACTTTCGCCAAAAATGCATCGAATCAACTTACGGACCTCCAAATACAAATCCGAAGTCGTCTTCACAAAAGTCAAACTCCGATCAACTCTTTTCACTTAAGCTTCAAAACTAAAAGTATTCTTTCAAATCAATCCCAAATCATCCGAAAACCGAACCCGACCATACACGCAAGTCATAATACATAATACGAAGCTGCTCGAAACCTTAAGCCACCAAACGGGACGCTAATTTCCAGAATGACCGGTCGGGTCATTATAGATACTTACCTCAACTAGGCCAAATCAACCCGCAAACATAGCCTTTCCCCTAAAATTTGCCTCTGCACGCCTAAAATCTAACCAAAAAATGACTTAATAACATCAAACAATGCAAGAGAAACCAATTACGATAGATTAAGCTATGACTTTTGCACAATTCCCCAAAAGTCAACAAATGTCAACCCCGGGCTCGCCCAATCAAAACCCCGGTCCAAGGGTAGATCCCCACTACCCATAACCTCATAACCCCACGAATCCATATATTTTTATTTTCAAATCCGAGCCCAAATCTACTCACAAAACCCAAATTTTCATTTTTCAAAAACTTAGCCAAAAATCCCCAATATTTTCCCTTTGATTCTCATTAATTGGACGTTAAATCTCATATATAATAATGAAATATAATTAGTAATTGATTAAAACTCCTTACCCAGTGATTTTAGATGAAAATCCCCTCTTCAAGTTGCCTCTTATCGAGTCTAGGGTTCTAAAATAAGATAAAATAAGATGAAATCGCGACTCCCAGTCCTTTTGTTCAGTTGCAGATGTCGCAACTACGAAACTAGTTTTGCAATTGCGAAGAAAGTCTCGCAATTGCGGCCACTGACTGCCTAAGGGGAAGTCGCAAATGCAACACTAGCTTCGCATTTGCGAAGCCTGACCCCATCGCAATGCGAAGAAATTATTGCAAATGCGATACTACCCAGTCTAGACTATTTTTCGCAAATATGATCAAGGCATCGCAATTGCGATGCTGGTGTTCGCAATTGCAACATCAAAGACACCAGCACATCAGCAACCTGATTCAGTTCAAAACCATTCTGAAACTCACCCGAGCCTTCGGGACTCAACATCAAACACCAACACAAGTCTAAAAATATCATATGAACTCGCTCACGCGATCAAAACACAAAAATAATATCTAGAACCATGAATCGGATATCAAAATGCATGAACTTCAAAGAAAAGTTCAAAAACTTCTAGAATTGCAACCGAGCGTCCAAATCCTATCAACCCAACTCCTATTGACACTAAATTTTGCGGACAAGTTCCAAATAGAAAAATGGACGTATTCCAAGTCCCAAAACCAAATTCTGAACCTAATAGCCAAAACGTCAACCTACGATCAAATTTGGGAAAACTTCTAAATCTCTAATTGTCAACTTTCAGCAAAAAACATCAAATCAACCCAGGGACCTCTAAATTCAATTGTGGGCATACGTCAAAGTCCAAAATCACGATACAAACCTATTGGAGCCATCAAAACACCGTTCCCTGGTCGTTTTTCATTGAAGTCAAATACTTGGTCAACATTGTCAACTTAGGCTTCTAAACCAAGAAGTAAAGGGTCCAAATCAACCCAAAACCTTTACGAAACTAAACTATCCGACCCCGCGAGTCATAAAAACCACAAATACACATATGTGAAGCATCAAAAGGGGAAACTAGGCTCAAACAAACAAAATGAACATTTGGGTCTTTACATTCTCCCCCTCTTAAAATAAATGTTCGTCCTAGAACATGTAGAGAGCCATACCCGAAGTGACGAAAAGGTGAGGATAACAACTCTGCATGTTGTGCTTGGTCTCCAAGGTCGCCTTACAGACTGGATGACCCCTCAATTGAACCTTCATTGAAACAATGTTCTTTGATCTCAACTTTCGGACCTACCTATCCAAGATGGCCATCGGCTCTTCAATTTAGGTCAAATCCTTGTCCAATTGGACTGAGCTGAAATCTAATACATGGGACGGATCACCATAATACTTTCGAAGCATGAAAACATGGAACACTGGGTGAACTACCGATAAGCTGGGTGGCAATGCAAGTTTGTAGGACACCTCTCCCACTCTATCAAGGATTTCAAAAGGGCCAATATACCTAGGGATCAACTTGCCCTTCTTCTCAAACCTCATCACACCCTTCATGGGTGAAGCCCAAAGCAAAACCCCCTCTCCCACCATAAATGTTACATCACGAGCCCTCTGATCATCATAACTCTTTTGTATAGATTATGATGTATGAAGCCGATCCTAAATCAACTTGATTTTCTCCAAGGCACCCCGAACCAAATTGGTGCCTAATAACGTAGCCTCACCCGGCTCAAACCAACCAACTGGAGAACGACACCGCCTTCCATATAAGGCCTCATAAGGATCAATTTGAATACTCGATTGGTAGTTGTTGTTGTTGGCAAACTCTGCAAGCGGTAGAAACTTATCCCAATAACCCCCAAAATCCATAACATAGGCACATAGCATATCCTCCAAGATTTGAATGTTGCGCACGGACTGCCTGTCTGTTTGGGAGTGAAATGCCGTACTAAACTCACCTTGTGTGCCTAACTCGCATTGCACAACTCTCTTGAAATGTAATGTGAACCGTGTGCCTCAATCGAAGCTAATAGATATGATCATGCCATGAAGACAAACAATCTCTCAGATATAGATCTGAGCCAACTGCTCTGAAGATTAGGTAGTCACAACTGGAATGAAATGTCTAGACTTGGTCAGTTTGCCACAATAACCCATACTACGTCAAATTTCTTCAAAGTTTGTGGGAGCCCAATAACGAAATCCATGGTAATACGCTCTCATTTCCAATCGGGAATCTCAAGTCTCTAAAGCAAACTGCCCGGCCTCTGATGTTTGTACTTCACTTACTGGAAGTTTAAACACCGAGACACATACTATACTATATCTTTCTTCATTCTTCTCTACCAATAGTATTATCTCAAATCTTGATACATCTTAGCGGCATTCGGATGAATGGAGTACCACGAACTGTGGGCCTTCTCAAGGATCGACTCACACAACCCGTCCACACTAGGCATACATATATGACCCTGCATCCCCAACACCCCATCATCACTAATAGAAACCTCATGGGCATCGTCGTGCTGTACCGTGTCCTTAAGGACAAGTAGATGGGGGTCGTCACACTGATGCGCTCTGATGCGCTCATACAAAGAAGATCGAGAAACCACGCAAGCAAGAACCCGGTTAGGCTCTGAAACATCCAATCTCACAAACTAATTGGCCAAAGCCCGAACATCCAACGCAAATGGTCTCTCTCCGACAGGAATATATACAAGGCTATCCATACTCTTAGCCTTTCTACTCAAGGCATTGACCACCACATTGGCCTCCCAGGGATGATATAGAATGGTGATATTATAGTCTTTTAACAGATCTTAATCCCATCACTCGAGACTACATGACCCAAAAACGCCACTGATTCAAGCCAAAAACTCACACTTGGAGAATTTTGCATATAATTTCTTCTCCCTCAAGGTCTGGAGCACGATCTTCAAATGCTGCTCATGATCCTCCCGACTGCGGGAATACATCAAGATGTCATCAATGAATACGATGATAAAAGAATCAAGATATGGCTGGAATGCAATGTTCATCAAATGCATAAATCACTAGAAATGCATAGTGACCATATCGATTCCTGAAAGCAGTCTCCGGAATGTTTGAATCCCAAATCTTCAGTTGATGATACCCTGACCTCAAATCAATCTTCGAGAATACTCTAGTACCCTGAAGCTGGTCAAACAAGTCATCAATGCGCGGTAGTGGGTACTTGTTCTTGACTGTGACTTTGTTAAGTTTCCTATATGTATAGATCCGTATAGATCCGTCTTTCTTCTTCACAAAGAAAACTGGAGCACCCCAAGTTACGGACCTGCTCAAGTTCCCCTTGTAACTCCAGTATCTTTTGCTCTAGTCGGAAAACCAAGTCATTATGTGTCGGAGTACTCCGACCATCTGAAGTCTCAACATTCTCTGCACGTGTAGCGTTATCTTTCCTGATACCGCTTAGATCATCCATCTTAGCCTTTCATTTGTTCTTAGGATTTCTTGGAGGAGGAGGAGGTGGAGGACCTCTAGATCTGGTATGATATGCCGATGATGCCAGTATGCACAAACCAACCTTAGGGGATAGGAATAAACAAAGAAAAGAAGAAAAACAAAAGGTAAACAAGTCAGTAAAGAGTATTAAAAGGATATTTACGATATTTAAACACGTATTGTGGAATTTGTGTCCTAATTTGGGGACCTCATCGTTCTAGGCCTAGCGACATATAGCTTTGGAGAAAACTCAATGTCGATAACTGCATCATTTCATTAATATGATAAATAGACTAAATCTCTACTAAAACGACAATAATTATAAAGAGTCACTAGTGGCATTTGCCTTATTACAACCAAATTCTAAAATGAATCTAGAAAATATCACCCCTAATCTACTTGGTCCCAGAGGGACCTTCTCCAAGCTTGGCCTTCTTAGCCTCATCAATCAGATTACCCAGGTCGTGCATGTCCAATAGCAGATACGCCCTTGCTAGATGTCCTCCTTCATTGCCCTCTACGTTCTGACAATCCGAGACCCTTTTCCTCATCTTTCCCTCAAGTTCCATCAAACCCTGCTCCAAATACTCCAACCTTTCTGTTGATTTAGTAGCGATTCCCCTCCATTCATTGATTGCTTCCATGTCCACTTTATGATGTTCCAAATGTCTGGACTCAGATTCAAAGACCCTTTTGTGCAACCTCCTGTATTTGACTTGTGCTTCAGCAGTGTCGTCTATGACCCTATTCCTCAAATAGACCCCTAGCTTGACCTCTCCTACTATATCATCGACCAACCATGATGGGTAGAAGTACACATGGCCGGCATGATACCTATCTGGATTGATGGTATCTTTCTCCACAATAATCTTTTGATGCCACATGTGTTGTGCCTCGAACTTTAACGGAATGACATTCCCTTGGAAATCTGCTTTGTAATGAACCATTTTGGAAACTCGTGGTATAACCTGTTTTCTCCCAGCTTGCCTCATGACTCTGACAGGAGCATAAGGATAGATACCCCTTAATCCGATTAGCACTAGATGAGGAACATCTCTTAACCTGATGATGAATTCGCTAGTAGGGAACCATTCAAACATCCAATGGACCTTGTCGTCAGTCAAATTGCTAAAGAAGTGTACCCAGCCCACAGCATTTCCTGGTTGTGCAAACCTATCCCGGATAAAAGTCATTCTTTTCGGATGGTGAAGAACTATGTGGTCATTCCATGGTCGCCGCGAATATTCTTGACGGTATTGTCCCTCTTTGAAGATGTTCCAACAGCCATATTTGCAGTAACAGATTGCAACCCTCAAAATGCCTATATCCTTTCTTACAACGGTCCAAGGCTCGGTATATCTCCGCTACGATCATTGGGACAATGGTGTAAGTCTGTCTCTCAATTCCTTCCATAAGGGTCTTAGTAACCATAGCTAAGAGAGTGCAAATCCTTTCTCCATGTATTGGGAATACCAGCATCCCCAGAAAACAGACAATGAACACAAAAACCCGGTGGTGAGTCCAACCCAGAGAGATGATAGCAAATTCATCACGATAAAGACGGTAGGACTTGTTGTGCCCATAACGCTCGTAAAGGAAGTCGAATGGTATGTAAGATTTCTTCATACAGACTAACTCATCATTTTTCCTGAAACCCATCATTTTCAGAAAACCTCGAGAAGTGCAATTTTTCGGTACCAACAGACCAGGGCTGTCCCAGGGAAACCCAGCAAAGCCTCATATTTCCTATAGAAAGGGAGTCATTTCTATATCACCAAAACGAAAGATGACCCTTTTCTCATCCCAGAACATAGTAGCGGCCTCGATCAGTACATTGTTTGGCTGAATGTCCAACAAAGAAGGTAAATTTCCAAGAACTCTTTTCACATAGTTTTTGTCGCTGGGCAAGAGATTTTCCCACCAATCTAGCAACAAAGGTGGGATATTTCGAACCATGCCGAACCTGGGGACTTCGTTCCTCATTTCTGCAAAACAAATAAAGTTAGCCCTTTCCCCCTCCGGATTCGACCATTTACACATTAATGATTAGCATATCGGCACGTTTTCTCCAAATAATGCACATATCATGATTGTGCCCGTTGGGATTATGGAAATTCCGATGGGCTTTGGACAAGGTTTGCCTTAGAGGGTTATCACGCAGATAGCGTTCTAACCCATACTAGGTTTAGACATGATGCATGCACAGTTAATATCAGAGTGGGGGTCTCTAGAGGAGTCTAGATCGGTACCCTCAAGTGGACAACTTGAGAGGGAAAGGTTCGGAACCGTCGATTGCACCGCTGATCGACTAGTTTTATGACAAATAAGCCTTTCCAAATTTGAAAAGGGTAATATAGGAAGAGTGCGGACACTCATCAAGTGCCACTTTGTATTAATTATGCACGAGTGGAATATGATGTAGAGCATGCTTTATGCAAAAATAAAACAACACGTTGTCAAGTATATTGCATGATAAAAGCGATAAATGCAGTATTTAATAAGTGTAAAGACAGAAAAGAAAGAAAAACAGGGAAAAAGTTAGTTCATATAATATAAAAAAAATTGTAATGAAGCAGTAAAGGGGTAAGGATTGGGAAAGTCATGATATAACAAAATTTAAAAAGTTGGAGCCAGTGGGATGCATATTGTAACCAGATTAAGCGAAGAGTTGCATATGAGTTCACATAAAGGGGAAATAGGGAAGAGGGTGTGCATGTAGCAATAAAAGGGAGAATGGGAGCGGGATGTTCAAGTATCAGTAAAATAATAAAGACATGCTTATCGAGAGAGACTAATTCATATAGACCAAGTTCGCAATGGTAAGAGCCTAATATATATCCCCAGTAGAGTCGCCATGCTGTCGCGCCCCTTCTTTTCTCGCGAAGTCGGGCTTCGACATGTGATAACTCTTTTAAGAGAAGGTGTTAAAAAAGAGAGTCGCCACCTAACGGGTTTGAGGTGTGTTAGGGCACCTATTTGCAGATAACTCTGGATTAACCAGTTGCGTCACCAAAGATCGGGTAAGGGCTAAAATTACATCGAGGAGAAGGTGTTAGGCACTCTTCAAGGTCCACAACTGTGGGTCCCGGCCGAACTCAAGTTATATGAATTAGCCTATGTGATAAAATAAACGAAGAGAGAGCACAAAAAATTAAGAAGTTTATTATAAACAGATTTTGAACAGAGGGTACAACTATTTTCGATTCTAGTAGGAAAATAAAGAAAATAGGGTGGGTCCTAAGTTTTTTAGCCTAAAGGATCACCCCGTGCAACATAAATAATACTTTGTAACTCCCTCCAGATGGGGTGTTACTCGTATTATTCAACGGGCATAGACTATCATCTCATGCTATCCGATTACTATCTTTAAGTTGTTACCTAAATCGTACTAGTTCAATTATAACTCTTACCCTATGCGTGCACTACCCGTCCCATGCCTACGGTCCAGGAGGCTTTGGACCTCTATTTGGGTAGTTCTAGACTTTACTTAGGCTGCTCAAAATGATAAAACTAGGCGACATATAAAAACAAGTTGAACTTCATGTAAAGGAAATAAAGGGCTCAAGTTATCCTCCACACACAAACAAACAAATGCACGCGGGCAGTTTAAGCAATACATAGTTTCAGAATTTGAGACTTAGAGTCCTATATGCATGGATTCGAGGTGATGTTGAATTCAATATTCGTATATGTGGTGTTGCTGTCCCAAGTTAACTGATTTGCAGATTATGAGGGGGGTTATGAAACCTATAGACATGATTTCTAAATGACTATATAGTTTAGGAGTATTTGGTATTACACGCTGATTATTGAGACTACCGGTTATAAATTATTAAACCTATAGACATGATCTCTATGTGATTTACACACTAGGGACAATAAAACTTAGTGGAAATGCTCAAAATTACTTATACTTCCTAATAATCGCGTGGACAACAGCGTTTGAAGAGCGAGTAGTGATGTCCTATAGGCATGATTTCTAGAGACTGGCGATTGGGACCGATTCTCATATATTTAGCTCATATAGGCATGTTTTCTAAAGGTTGACAGTTTGAGCTAATTTTATACATATTTAGCTCCTATAGGCATGCTTTCTATTGGGCGTGGTGCAGATTGAAAGGGATGTTATTAGCATTCATTCCCTATAGGCATGATATCTAATAATCAGACAGAAATAGACATAAGAGCAGGTAAAATATTTAGTCAAACGATCATGCCGTGCAGATATTAGACAAGTTAAGTGAAGTGTGTGATTTCCTATAGGGCATGGTTTCTAAGTCGACAAAGCAGATATTATACATCCTATAGACATGTTTTTAGTGAATAATTGAGTAGTCATGCAAAGTGCTCACTTCATATGGGTATGCTGTCTATAACCACGCAACAGTAGACATAGCTTCTGAATAATAAACAAGTAGGGTGTGTGTGTGCTTCTTCTCCTAATATCATAATTTCTATAGGGCTCATGCAATCGAACATATAGCAAACACATTGTCAAGTCCTATAGGCATGTTATCTACCCATTGCATGTAGATATAGAATTCTACCCATTCCCTTTTCACTAACACCCCAATTGTTTATACAAAGTATTATTACATGCCCAGATTAACAAGTAAAATAGTAATATTACATGGCAATAGACATGCCTATAGCAGGCATAAATAAACAACTAAATACCCAGCCTTGTTGGACCTTCAACATTTTCGTCCTAGCATGCCACACGATCACAAGTCCATAGGGAAGTTCAGACCCCTTTAGTGAGCCACAACACCAAATATTGCATCTCTTGGAATCAACACAATATATGATAGGGAGGTAGGGTATTAGGGATAGTTTTTTAGAAGTTGAAGAATGACTAGAGCCTAACCCTAGTGTGTTAGAGTTCACGGGGGTCTCAATTGGACCCCGAGCAGTGCTCACACTAAGAATTGGAATTTAGAATGTCAACTTAACAACTAAGGAGGGTAGATAGAGATCACTGAACTGAACATAAAACACAAATAGTCAAGCAAGCCAGTAGGTTCAGCAAGGTGCACATAACAGAGTAAAACATCATAGGAACTAGGAGAAGAGACAGGTTTGCAAGCATACATAGGTTGCACTAGTGGACATCTGAGAGTCTATATTAAACTTAGTCTAACCTAATGCCACATTAATCAATACTTGAACACAATAGAGGGATGCACATATTGATAACCACATAAAGGAGGGAACAACAGATAGATCAAGACATACTAGGAAACACAGTATCACAAGAGTCTTAAAAAAATAGAGTTGGAAATCTAGGACAGCATGAAACGAGTTTGAACAAGTCTTAAAACACTCCAATATACACAGGATTCATTGAAAGTTCATTCAAGTAAAGGGGTTCTCATAGAGCTAGGGCATTATCTAAGCATTACATGCAAAACAACATATAACCAAAATACTGAAGTCTAAATTAACATGTCAAGATGCTACATTGGTATAGAACTAATACTAGGAGATAAGAGATCACAGGGTGCAGATTATGGTGAAGCATGACATGAACAGTAGACTATTCTCAGGCATCAATTAACACAGAATGATATCAAAGATGAACACCATCACAATTGAACCAAAGTTCATATACATGTGCAGAAAGAAGGAAAAACATTATGAAGGTTTAAACACTAACCAGTAGCAGAATTAAAAGAGTGTAGAGTGTAGTAGCAAAAATCCCAAATCCCCTATGCTTCAGAGTTCACAAGAGCCTCGAGAATGGGCTCCGAGCAGTTCTTGCACCGGAGGAGGTTGTTCAACAATTTAGAGAGCATTTGAGTGTGCCAATGAGCGAGTAAGAGAAAGGAGTAGTGAGAACAAAGCAAGGATTCAGAGGTTTCAATCCATGTTGAGGGGTTTTATGAGAGGGGTTTATATAGTGTAGGTATTGAACACATAAACATGGAAAATCTTCAGTCAAACATTAGAAAGGAAAGCACTCAAAATCAGTAAGGAAAGGAAAAAATTTAAAACCCTAATTTTAAGTAAAGTACACAAATCGACAGAAATAAAATCACATGCTGCATAGAATAAGATGAACATAGACAAGAATACTATTCAAAATCCAAGAATCGAACCAGATTTGATTCGATTTAAAAGAATCTGAAACCTTAATTTTAGGGTAAGTGAAAACAATCGGCAGAGACAAATAAATTTACACATAATAGGGCGAATATAGACAAAATAACACTTAAAATCAAAGGCTTGAACCAATTTTGGTTTAAATCAAAGAAACTCTGTAAACCCTAGCTTTAGGATTAAATACGAATTAGCAAAATATGAACAAATCAGACTCACACGGTGTAGAATAAACATGTGTGGACGGAATATCGTCCAGATTCAAGAGGTAGAAGTCAATCGGACAGAATCAAAGTAAGAGTACTTGCCATGTTTAGGCAAGTACTAGGTAATACCGTAGAGAATCACCCAGTAATGGAAATATACGGATATGGTAAGTGAATGGGAAGACAATTCCATAAGAAGAGGGATTAGGAGAGGGCTTTACGAAAGGCAGTGGGTTAGGGTTCTTCAGAGGGGAGATAGTGGAGAGGCGGCGGGTTTAGAGGGAATGGGGTTAGGGTTTGGGGTCGAGTGATATAAAGAAAGGGAGGAAGGCATTGTGAGTCGTTGATCATTTTTTATCAACGGCTGGGATTTGAGAAGGGTTGGGTCGGGTTAATTAATTAGTTGGGCTGGGGAGTCATTTGGTTTGGGCTCAGGTATTATCGGGCTGGGTCTGGGGTAGTTTAGGTCCGAAATTAGGATGAAATTAGGGGCAGATTTTAAATACCCAATTTTAACAAAAACATAATTTATAAAAAATAATAAATAAATAACAAAAATATCATTTGTACATGAAAATGATTAAAAACAACTATTTAACATTATAAAAATATAAAAAGTTATTTTCTGCATAAATAATATAATTTTACATACATATGGGCTATTATTGCAAAATATGCAATTTAGCCCTGAAAAATGCAAATGTAATTATAAGAAATGCCCTGAAAATATTTAAAATCGCATATTGGTATAAATGATAAGTTTAAATGATTAAATCATCATAAAAATAATTTGGAGGATAATTATTAGATATTTATATAATAAAAATGCAGAAATAAATTAATTTAAAGTCTTTAAAAATTATGAAAGATACTCGTGTATGCTTGCAAATCAAATGATGATGCATATGCGCTATTTTGAAGGTGTATATATATATATATTTGGAAAATATGACAGAAACATTGGGTATCAACAACGAGTGCGTACACGGGCTAATTGTGGAAATTTCTGTTCTTGCTGAGTAGTCTTCTTTTTAATTCCTTAAGTGAGTTGCCTTAGCATGTGTAGCTATCATGTTTAGCCTAGTATCGCATGTCTACATGTCTTCACCTTTACTTGAAATTTGTGCAATATGCTTAGTTGAATTACTTACTCATGTGATCTTGTATTCAGTCTTTAACTATAGGATTCCTTGCCGTAAATTTGTTGTTCCATAATTTATGAGTTGCATATTTACTTTTGGGAATACGAGGCGGTACCTCGGGAGATCCCCCTGTTGCGTATTTACTTTTGGGACTAGGAGGCGCTACCTTGGGAGATACCCTTGTTGCATATTTATTTTTGAGACTACGAGGCTGTTCCTCGGGAGATCCCCCGTTGCATATTTACTTTTGGGACTATGAGGTGGTACCTCGGGAGATACCCCCGTTGTGCATTTACATATGGGACTACGAGGAGTTACCTCAGGAGCGCCCTGTTGTTTTTCTCTATTTGTTGTGTTGTTACCTTTATGAAATTTCTTGTTTTTTATTTCTAAGTCACTTCATTGTGCTATTATATTTTCTGCCTCATTATATTTTATTCCAGTAGGGCCCTGACCTGACCTCGTCACTACTCTACTGAGGTTAGGCTTGGCACTTACTAGGTACTGTTGTGGTGTAATCATACTACACTTCTGCACATCTTTTTGTGCAGATCCAGGTTCTTCCTACCAAGACAGATACCAGTGAGTTGGACCGTACGTGGATACTTCATGGTATATCTGCCAGTTTCCGCAGACCTCGGAGTCCCCCTCTATCCTTACTATGTTGTTTTCCCTTATTTTCTTTAGACTCTGATGTATAGAGACGCTTAGTATTTTCTCTTAGAAGCTTGTGACTTGTTTCTACTGGGTTTTGGGAGTTGTAATTATTTGAATCGCATGTTCTATTTATATTTCATGTGTTGAGATTTGAGTTCAGTTTTATATTCAGTTATTCCGCAAATTGTTAGGCTTACCTGGTCTTAGAGACTAGGTTCCATCACGACATCCTACGGAGGGAAATTGGAGTCGTGATAATCATGAAATAACAACTTCAAATAAGAATGATTCAACAATAAAAGAAGCACATGACAATAAGAGAGGTAACAACGTCAATTAAGCCATATAAGAGCAAGTTTGACAATAAAAGATAGAACATGTATTAACAACGTCAAGTAAAGCATGTAAGACAGTAATTTAACCTTGGAAGATATGACATCATATGATAATCTCAATTAAATGTATGATAGAGCATAAGATACTAAACCGGTCAAAATACCACATATAAGGTCGTGTACACACTCGTCACCTCGTCTTACACATGATTCCAATAACACAATTAATCCAAATCCTAAGGGGTATTTTTCCCACATAAAGTTAGGCAAGATACTTACCTCAACTAGGAAAAATCAACCCTCGAAAATAGCTTTTTCCCTAAAATTTGCCCCCGCACGGCTCAAATCTAACCAAAAATTACTTAATTACATCAAATAATGCAAGAGAAACCAATTATAATAGATAAAGCTGTGATTTTTACACGATTCCCCAAAAGTTAACTAAAGTCAACTCTGGGTTCGACCGATCAAAAACCTGGTCCAAGGGTAGATCCTGACTACCCATAAACCCACGAGTCCATATATGTGTTTTGTTTTCAAATCTGAGTCCAAATCGACTCTCAAAACCCAAATTTTTATTTTTAAAGAACTTTGACAAAAATCTCCAAAATTTCCCTTTGATTCTCATAAATTTGATGTTACATCTCACATATAGTTATGAAATATAGTTGGAAATTGATTAAAACTACTTACCCAATGATTGTAGATGAAAATCATCTCTCAAAATCGCCTCATACCGAGTCTAGGGTTCTAAAATGAGAGAAACATGAGATGAAATCCCGACTTCCAACCCTTTTGTTCAGTTACGGATGTCCCAATTGCGACACTGATTTCGCAATTGTGAACCCTTGCAATTGTGAAGAATGTCTCGCAATTGCGGTCACTGACAGGCTAAGAGGAAGTCGTAAATGCGACACTGGCTTTGCATTTGCGAAGCCTGTCCCCATCGCAAATGCGAAGAAATTATCGCAAATGCGATACTACCCTGTCTAGCCTATTTTTCACAAATGCGGTCAAGGCATCGCAATTTCGATACCTGAGGCCCCTCACTATGATTACAACTGGGATGCTGGTATTCGCAATTGCGACATCAGAAACACCAGCACACCAACAACCTGATTCAGTTCAAAACCATTCTGAAACACACCCGAGCTCTCAGGACTTCAAACCAAACATCCACACAAGTCTAAAAATATCATACGAACTTGATTGCGTGATCAAAAACAAATAACATCTAGAACTACGAATCAAACATCACAACACATGAATTAAAAAGAAAAGTTCAAGAACCTCTAGAATTGAAACCAAGTGTCAGAATCCTATCAAACCAACTCTGATTGACACTAAAATTTGTAGACAAGTTACAAATAGAAAAATGGACCTATTCCATGTCCCAAAACCAAATTCTGAACCCGATAGCCAAAAAGTGAACCTATGGTCAAAGGGAAAACATCAAAAATCTCAAATTGCTAACTTTCGGCAAAACAAGTCAAATTAACCTAGAGACCTCCGAATTCAATTCCGGGCATATGTCCAAGTCCAAAAGAATGATACAAACCTATTGGAGACATAAAAACACCGTTCCGGGGTCGTTTTTCACAAAAGTCAAAAATTGGTCAATATTTTCAACTTAGGCTTCTAAACCAAGAACGAAAGGGTCCAAATCAACCCAAAACCTTCCCGGAACGCAATTAACCAACCTCGTAAGTCATAAAACTATAAATACACATGTGTAAGGCATCAAAAAGGGAAATGGGGCTTAAATACACAAAATATCTGGTCGGCTCATTATAGTTTGAAGTTAGGAATATGAAAAAGTAAAGAGAAGTTTAACATGTGTGTTGGCCGTTGATTCTTGGTTTTGATGTTATTCGTGGTGTTTCTAGCATTCGGACAAGTTTGGATAAGGTATTAGAACCTATTGGAGAGATTGGATGGGGTCCTAGAGGGCTCGGGTGTGTTTCCGGGTAGTTTCAGATCATTTCTTCTTAGTTTTGGATTGCTAGTTTTTGTTGTGTTGCAGTGCTTCCGATCGCAGAGCTAGTCTCACGATCACAGAGAAGAGGGAGAAGGCTAAAAGATTTTTCTATTTTGCATTCGCGAACGAGGTTATGCATTCGCGGAGAGGAGGAAGCTGAAGTAGTGCGATCACGTGAGGATGACGCAATCGCGTGACTAGACCATGTTCGCGAAAGAGTGATGTTAGGGGGAAGAAATGCCTTCGCATTCGTGGAGCCAGGCTCGCATTCGAGTAAGCTCGGTAGGTGGTCAGGCATCGTATTCGCATAAGGGCTTCGCGTTGCGAAGAACGGGCAACAGCTGGGCAAGGATTTGGCCTTCGCGATCAGTAAGTTGGTCCCGCGATTGCAAAGTGTATAACTGGACAGAAGTATGAGTTGTTATTTTAGGGACCTGGAGCTCATTTTATCATATTTTGAGATTTGGAGCTCAGATTGAGGCGATTCTTTACACAATTTTCACCTACTTGGATTGGGTAAGTGTTCTTGACCCGGATTTTATTATTATTTATGATTCTACCTTTGATTTTGGCCTTTCTTTGGTGAATATAAGAGAGAGAAATTAGGGGTTTGTGTAAAACTTCTCTAAAGTAAAACAAAATGAAGATTTGTACCCCGATTTGGAGTCACTTTTGGATGAAACTCATATATTTGGACTCGTATTTGAATGGGTAGTCGGGATTTATGACTTTAGTATGGCTTTGGGAGGCAGGCCCGGGTTGATTTTGTGCAATTGATTAAAGATTCCATCTTTATCGTTTGGGTTCGATTTCTATGGCTTTGTTTGACATTATTAAATTATATTTGGCTAGATTCAACTCATTTGAAAGTTGATTTGAGAGAAAAGGCTATTTTGGGAGATTAGAGGGCTCTCATGTGGAGGTAAGTCTTTTGGATAACCTTGTTAAGAGGAAAACCCCTAGGATTTGACCTGTTTGCTATGTGTTTGAGATACTCGGGGTGGTGTATATACGTGGTGGCGAGTATATATACATTCACCGGATTTATATCATGACGAGGAGTAAAAATTGGAATATTTTATGCTTTGTTTGACTATGTTCTCCTTTGATTCATGATTTATTTGGCTTATGTGATTATGATTGCTCTCTTATTCATGTTAGACATCATGCCTAGGATTGTGATTAATTTTGAAGGCATGTGAACTTATTCTTGATATGTTAAATTACTTAATTGTCCGTAGTCATATAGAAATTTCAGGAGCATATATCCGTATGATATTTATTAATTTACTGTGCACATTCTATCTATAATTCTTAAGAATATAGATACCCTTTCATAATGGATACATGATTCGGACCGAGGACCTTAGCAGGAAGGGTAAGCGTGCGGGTGAGATACAGTTATGGTATATTGGACATGATGATCAGATATTGATTTATGAGGGATGCTATTATAGCCCTCTTGCGCTTGGATTTGGATCCCCCCCCCCTCCGGAGTCAGATGATAACCCATGTTACTTCGGGCTTGAGAGAGTGGTCGGTATATATATTTTGTGCGGGGTTGATAAATGCATTGTATGTCGGGTTATGTTGATACATGAATTGTGTATCGGGGTACATGGACTTTGTACCGGTTGAGCATCAATTCTTGCTAATGACTTATTTAGAGATATTTATTTAACTATTAATTGTTACTTGACATCCTTATATGCTAATTGGGAGCCCCGACTCCATTATTTGAGCATGTTATCTTTTATTTCGATATCTGAGCAGCGTTGTGATTATTTGTGTTCTAGAAAAGCATGCTTAATACTTTTCCATTGTTGATATATGTATCTCATGTTATTCATGATGTTACTTATTGTTCAATTGTTAAATTATGTTATTGCACTTGTGTGGTAAGTATTCGGAAGCATCTAGCCTTGTCACTACTTCTTCGAGGTTAAACTTGATATTTGTTGACGACCAATTTTGACCCTCCCTTCTAACATTAATTTATTTATACTTAATGATTTGCAATAAATATTTTATAATCAATAATACATATTTTTACAAAAGAATTAAGTATTAATGGTGTTGAAATTAGTAATTTAGTATTATAATTTAGTATCATAGTTACTATTTTAAGATTATTAAAATCACCTTTATATACATTACATAGGTTTTATAATTAATTTAGTAAATTATTCCTTAATTTTTAATTAATTAACTTACTATGTTAATAATCCAAAATTAGTGTCATAATTTAGAAGACAAAGTATTTGTTTATAAATAATTAATTACGATATTTAGTAGTATATTTGATAATTATAATTTTTAGAATATTTTATTGAAAATAATTAAGTTAATTTCAAAAGGGTTAAAAACTAAAAAGCTACCATTGCAATCTCCTAATTAAACATAAAGTGGCTATTATTTAAATAAAAAACGGCCCAATAACCAAGCCCAAAGCCAAAATCTGACCGTCCAACCCCTTCCTCTCCACCTTGGCGATCCCCGCCGCCTTTTCTTAGCCAATAAAATCATGTCAAGTCACTCGTCTCTAGGACACACAAAAGAAGCACAACTAATCCGAGTTGTCCACCTTTTAGATCAACGGCTCTCGTTTATCCCCATTTTTCCTCTAATTTAAATACTCCATCAGACCTAATCTCAACCGTCCAAATCCAATAATCCAATGGCCATCATCTTATCTTATTTTAATATTTCAAATTATCAAATTATCAGGGCCGTTGATCAAGAGATCCAACGGCCCAGATCAATCCCACTCGTTTAAATCTAGAGACGAACTACCCCAATCCTCTAACCCTAAATCTTTTCACCTAAGACTCTGCTGCCCCCATTTCCCTTTATTCTCTCATTTCTCTCACACTCACTAGACCAATCAATCAAGAAAATCTTGCACAAATTAGTGCAAGGTCACGAATCAGACCATAAATCATTCTTATTGCTGTCCAAATCCGCGAATCTTGCTGCTTCTTTCCTCTTTTGTTGTTGAGATTCAAAATCCCCCAAATCCAAAAACCCTAAACCAGAGATGTAACTTCAAATCATCTATGGTCTTTCAAATCCATGGCATGCATGGCCATCAGTCTTGTATCTATACTACGAATCTCGTTAGTTTCTTTTCATTTCCACCGTTTAATTTCAAAAGCCCTAATGTTGAAGTTACAGACCAAATGGTGAAATCTCAAATCATTTGAGATTTCTTGTGTTCCTTCAAGTCAAAGCGCATGAGAAGCCTCCTCAGAACTTCATCATGAAGATTTTGTAATAGAGGCCAAATATAGTGACCTCTAGGTTTTGGGGCTTTGTCCAATGGGTCGTTGCAATCAATGGTCTGCACTCTACTCAGGTAAAATCAACTATTGTTTTTCACCTCTACTGTTCCTTGATTTGTACTTGCTTTTCTCGCATCACTCGACTGTCGTCATCTTCCACCATCCAATTTGAATTTGCCAGAAACCTAGACCTTGAGGCACTATAAAAATGAGCCTTAATGGCTCTCACCTAACAACACCAAACAATATGAAGAAAATCAATACACAATACAGTAAAATTTAGAATTTTCAAATAAAAACCTAAGTTCTTACTCGACTTCTGATTTCTCTCTCTTTTCTAGTTCTAAGTTTACTTGCTGATCGAAAGTTTGAGTCTTTGGTTTCTAAACAGCTAAACAAAGTCCTTGTTTGGTTTGCTGCCCTAAAGGAGGTTAGTGAACCTCAACTCTCCTCATCTTTTAATCGTTTGAATTTGCAAGCATGATTTGTTCTGTTATATTTTATTAAATGACATCATCAATAATGTGGTATGGCTGACTGTTTCTATATGTTAGTTATTGACCTATAGTTGATTAATGGATTCTGGATCATAAGTTCCTTAAGGTGTTGAAATTAGATATATGTATTGATTTGTTAATCCTGATGAATATTTTGATAACTATATCTACTGTTGGACTTTAGAAAACAACCAAAGAACCCTCAAACAATCTTAATAGCTGGCTTTAGACCTCCCTGATGTTCTATTAGAATTTTCATGATTGCTTTACTAATCTGCCTTGGGTGTTATTTGCATTGAAGTGATTCACCTGATAAACGTGACTTAAATGGATATGAATTTGTTTTAGTAGTGAAGACAAGACTGTCACTGTCACGCCCCGACATCGGGGAGCACGACCGGCGCTCAACCGAGATAACCCGGTCGAGCAAGCCTACTTGATGCCGTCTATTCAACCTTGCCCATGAACAATATAAAATCAATATCAAGGGATATACATGAGGAGAGTGCAATGTTCCCCATTCTTTTCTCAATTCTCAAAAGAAATTTATTTATGATTTCCAAAATATTACAAGTTTATAGATATAATGAAAAACATGTTTTCCAAAGCCAACACATCTATTTCAATTCCCAACATCAAACACCACCCACAACCTGTCTACGGAGCATCTAAGTACAATAGAAGAGTAGTATGGAAGTGCCGGCAACAAGGCCCCGACTATACATCAAAACACAATGTACAACATCAAATGACATCAGGCCCGGAATAGAGTAGGGCTCACCAAAACCTACTCAAAAGGGAGTAACTGCTAACGAGGACCAAAGTTTCCCACTGATGAACCACCTGCATCCATTGAAGATGCAGCGCCCTCGACAAAAGGGACGTTAGTACATATGGAATAGTACTAGTATATAAAGCTAAATGTCCTCTTTCAAAATAGAATGCCAATATAAGAAAGGGAAAACCATGGAAACAACAATCAACAATCAATGATATCCAAATGCCAAGTTAAAACATAATAATTTCAAAAATACGAAGATAATATTATTTTTGGTTGGGAGATCTTTAGTATCAATATGACACCGTACACAATACCACCATACTTTTAGCATGGAGTCTGATCACGACTCGATTGGCTAGGCCATCTCATCCGATACATCAACCACAATCATAATTTCAATTACAAGTTTTAGCACAATCAAAACCATATGTGCGGCATGGCGTCCGATAATGACTCGATCGGCTAGGCCGTCTCACCACAATATCGTGTGGATCGACATCACCCTTTTCTAGAAATCATATCATCCCAAATAAGGGGAATAATATCATCACATCAATCTCATCCCAATTAAGGGGAATAATTTCATCATATCAATACGGGAATTTACCCCTCAATCACTCCTACACCGGCACATGTAGTTTCGGGGGTTAGGGTGTTACCTGCCCTTCCTCGGTGACTAATGATACTCTCAGAAATATTTTTGATTTACATACAAAGCAACTAGCAATACAAATGCATTTACCTCATAACATTTCATACCGTATATAGCCTCATTGGTATTTTCAACCACTTACAACATCATTATTTCCTTGGCTCTCTTGGCCATACATATAATTCTTCTTTCATGCCACAATGGCCATATTTCATATTCCACACTTTCATTTCTTTACTTTCATGGATCATCATCATAAATATCAACATATAGAATATTCCGAAAATCACAACTTTAAGTTCACTAGTAATGAAGGCTTTAAACACAATAGTTTCCTTTCGAAATAATGGAGCAAGATGATTAGCAATCGAAGCACAAATTAAAATCATAAATGAGTGACACACCATTTATTATTGAAATAATTTTTCCCAAAAAGGGCAATACACAATTGCAACTCATGAATATGTAAAATCTTAAAACACATTGGAAATATTTACAAAGCATAGCATTAGTTAAAACAGCCACATTGGAGCACGACTTGAGGACATAAGCTTTTAGGCAAATCTATTTTCGATGTCTATTTGGAATAGTTGAACCAAGTCAAATTGCATAACCTTTCTCACATCATTTCATTCCATTGGCACTATTAGCCACAAGCATAACTTTCATTATCGGCACCGTGGCCACACTTTACATCTTCAAC